>JBAMNC010001033.1:0-185634 GCA_037902135.1 Cetoscarus ocellatus
TAATTACTTTCCACAAGAATTTCAGCGGTCAAATGTGCGTAAGTGTGCTCTTGAGTGTGCGTAGATTTTGTTCTTACCTAAGAACAAATCCCAGATATGAAAACATTGGTGAATGTTGGAATCTTCGTGAAACGTGCGTAAGTGGGCTTTAAGAAGAAATTTCTTTGTAAGAACAGTTGGTGAATGAGGCCCAATGATATCAACATGATTCTGAGTGCTAGGTGTGGGTTTTCAGGGTCAAGGAACCATTCATGTTGGTAACTTTATATCTACTGTCACAGCGGATATAGAAGCACTACAACCAGCCCGTCTGGCATCAACAACCATACAACACTCAAACACGCCCAAATCTCCTTCCTTCTCCAATCTGGTGCTCAGTTTGAACTGAAGCAGGTGGTCTTGATCATGTCTACACACATGCTTTGAGCTGCAGCCACGTGATTGACTGATTAGCTTAACGAGCTGTTAAATGGGTGTACCTTAAGTCATGGTGAGTGTATATTAACCTAAAAGAAAGATAGAAACAGTAGATTCCTGAGTCAAAGCATGATCACAAACCTCGGGGACCTTGTAAAGTTCAGTGTGAATGACCTCCTCCCCTCCCACAGCTCAGTAACGATCCTGTTCCTCATAAGGACCTCTGATTATCCTGGTGATGATTTTGCTGAACAGTTGGCTGAGGCTCTGTTCCAGACACTCTCCGTTCTCCCTGTAATAAAGAACGTGGTATCTTGGCAGTTTTCTGAGCAGTCAGCTGCTCTCTTATCTCGTAGTCAGGCGAGGAGTCGAGCAGAATACTAAAACAGCTGAATTGGCTCAGCCTCAGACATATTTTCACATTATATCCCCTCCACTAATTCCTGCCATCAGCTACTAGACTTTATTCTTAATCACATCCTCTCAAGAAGATTATGAAAATGAACACAAGATGGCAGAAGAGGAGGGGGAGTTCCTGGGAACGATTAAGGGTAAAGGGATGTGACAGTGGAAGTGTCTCTGTGTGGGCTTAAACCTCTCACTGCAGGAGGGGAGGAGACTCTGCTCACACTCTGAGCCTGTTGGAGCTTCACAGGCATTAACACAAGAACTGTGAGGAAAAAGTCACACAGAATTTTAACTCTTGCACCAGAGACAAGAATTAGCACATTGCCATCAAGGTTGCTTCTGGCTCTATCCAGGGCTGCACACAGACATGGCTTGGCCCCTGGAAAAGGTCATGGTTGACCCAAAAGTTCACGTCTACCCAGCTGTGTTTACCAGGTTTTTGTCAGTTTTCTTTATTTAAGGGGGCCACACTTCCTGGGGTGTTGTCTTCCTGGGACACCAACTTAGAGGTCTGTCTTTGACTCTAGTCTCACAGAACTTGGTTCTAAGTTTGATATGGTGCGAAGACTGACATGAAATAATGGTGTTAGCCTTGGTATCAGGTAGGGCTGGGTATTTTCCAGCAACTTCACCATACAATACATATCCACACAGAGGCCACGACACAATATGTATCCCAACAGACGTAAACTGTGAACATTGACTATGCTATTAACAGAATTTCCTGAAAAGTAGTGACTTTTATTACGAGAACAAAAATAACAAGGATGAGTTTTAAATGATTCTACAACTTAAGAAACTTAAATTCAGGTCCTCAAAGATTATAGACATAAGCTCAAATTTGGACCATGTGCTTCATCGTGTAGTTTGGCTTCTACTTTGAACTGTGACATTGTTAACATTACTCAAAGAGTATTGACAACAACTGTCAAAACATTAAGGCTGTATGGGTTATATAGAATCCGTAGATACACGTATCCCCAAGGAGTGCATGACGATATTTTGCCATAACGATATTTTGAGCACAGGCCTAGTACCAGAACGCCATTTCTTTTGGTTGCTACCCACATGTTTAGCTCTGTTGCTCATCCCATGAATGCACGATCCTTTCATTGTACCTTGTTGTAAAGGTGACTAATCAGGCTTTCCAGTGATATAACATGTAATACCAATTGTTATTAATAAAAGGGAGAATTATTTGACTGAAATAATGTTCCAAACTTTTTTTGAGGAGAATACATTGTATTGATTTCAAGCAGAGAAAAGTGTCAAAAATAAAAAGTACACCAGAGGAGGGCAGTTGAGATAACAACTTAAGAATTAGGGAATAAACATCAATTAATTTGAACAAAAAAATTCTATAAAATCTATTAAATTATGAATAGTTTTGCTGTGTTCCATTTACATCTGAACTGGGAAGAGGGGAGTGGGAATGACGCCATTTCAGGGTTATCAGCAAGTCGGAAAAAACTTGCCAATCTACCGGGCTATTGATGGCCGTTGTTAGCATGCCCTGCGTTGTAAAAATCGTACATACCACATGAAGAACGTAAATAACACTATAGCAGCATTTCCATACGTCAAACAATATTATGTATACGGTTGATTTAGTGCGACAAACACTAGTCAGAAGTGCTTATAAACTGAATATTACAGGAGCTTAATAACTGTTTACACTGGGGGCAGCCATCTTTGAGTGTCAACTCTGGGTTGGTGAGGATCCCGACTTCCCAGTAGGAAATATCCCCCTGGAACTCAGAAATTCCCGACTTCCCAGTACAACTGGAATGCAGAATTAATCTTCTTTTCTATTGTGTAAAGTAAACATGACTGTCTAGATTTGAGCTTTGCAGCTGGGGTCACTGACCTCATCTGTCAGAACTATGAGGGCACATTCGACAAAAACATACAAGGTTCAACCATTTAAAAGGTGAAAATGAGCTGAATGATCCTTTTCAGTGGGACATTTATGTTTGACACCATCACCTCTGTTCCACGCTCTTTTATAACTCCACAGGCCGGTTTTCATGCTGGACAAGCGGCGGCCTGAGCTTCTGAAAGGACTGTAAAAGGATTTCATTCCTTCCTCAATACCATAAAAACCTGTTCATCCATAAAAGCCTTTATAAGTCCACATGATTTGTATTTGCCATTTAGCGTAAGCTTAGTGATTTATTCTTTTCCATGCTTCTGCAGCAGAAGAGGTGAAGCTCATCAAAGCCCCCTTTCTGCCCCTGAATTAAACGGTGCCTGCAGATTTACAACATTAGCTGTTATCATAGTCTGGTGCAAGAAGTCAAGTTCAAACGGGGTCAAGTGAGAATAAGCCGGAGCCAAGGCTAGACCAGAATTAAAGAGCCATTATGCTAATGGAGCAGTGTTTGGAAATAGGAAAGAAAACCTTGAGAATTTTCTCCTTCATCTCACTGAGAAACTCATAACTAAGGCGGCCTGTCACTGACTGTTTAGATGTGATGCAGTGAGATAATAATTCAACATCACAGAGGACCAGCTCTCTCTGACAGTCCCTTTAGTGTGGAAATATTCTCTAACTTGGCCGTTCATCCACAATAAAGGACACTTCATCAGGGCTAATATATTGTGGGCACACTCACATCGTCAGCCATTTAACAATGTTCCCGTGTGGATCACTACAAATGTGGCTAAACTCATGTAAAAATCAAGAAAATCTGACCAATCTAGAGTTGATAAAACCCTCAGAAAACAAATTCAGCACTCTGTATTTATCACAGGCTCACAGCTTGAGATGGAAAAGGATGAGAAGTTGTTCTGCAACTTGACAAGGGCTAATGCTAATGTTAGCGGTGCTAAACCGGCACCCTTTGATTGTACGTGACTATGTGGCTAAACTCATGTACAAATCAAGATAATCTGATCAATCTGGAGTTGATAAAGCACTCAGAAAACTAAATTAGAACTCTGTATTTATCACGGGAAACAGCTTGAGAGGGAAAAGGATGAGAAGTTGTTCTGCAGATTTACAAGGGCTAATGCTAATGTTTTGGACCTGTATTGACCAGGGCCTTTTTTTTTTTTGAGTTTCTACATTCTCCCTGTGCTTGCATGGGTTTTCTCCGGGCACTCCAACTTCCTCCGACAGACCACGCTCATTAGGTTAACTGGTGCTCCAAATTTCCCTTTGGTGTGGGTGAATTTGTGAATGGTTGTCTGTCTTTCTATGAGCCCCTGTGATTGGCTGGTGACCAGTTCAGGGTGTCCTCTGCCTCTCGTCAAATGTAAGCTGGGATAGACTCCAGCCCCCTGTGACCCCAGAAGGGATAAGTGGTATAGATAATGGATGGATAATTTGTTTTCTTTAAATTTTTCCATATGTTTTGGTGAAATCAATTTCAGTCCCCTAAGTTTTATTAAATATTGTTATCAGTTGTTTTTATTTCCTCCTTCCAAGTTTAATTTCTTCTGATCCTCTGGGTTTTTTTTTTAACCAGGCTGATAAGATGTTTATTTAGGCCATAAAAAAATGTCTGTTACCCGCACACAACCATAACAACTCCAGGGTTCCTGCAGCCAGCCTCAAGTGGACACACAAGGTACTGCAGCTTCTGGCACTCCCACATGGGCCTTCTTTTTCAATCCAAGAAGTTTGCTGCCTGATTTTGACAGAAATGATGCACAGATCCCTGTTCAAAGCTAGATGTAGAGCTCAAAGAAGATGGACTACAGCTTGCACCTTATTATAAGTAGGTGTATTTGGGCTCAACATGAATGAAGTCAGAGAGTTGGCTCTTACGCCCTTTCGAAGCAGCACATACCAGCCTTTAACTGGGTGAGCTCCAGTCCCTGCAATCCCAAATAACCAGTACAAATAATACATGGGTAGATGGACTAATCCCTATTAGGTGGCGACTGCGTCAGGTGGAAAATAGGAAAGAGATCTGTGCTGCAAAATCAAAGTCTTTGCATAGAGCATGCGACAGGGCTTCAGGAGTCTCTTTGCTGAGCTCACTACTTTTCCATCTAGACACAAGCATCCTGTGAATATTTCAGATTCGTTGCAACAGCTTCTGAACTTGGTTTTTTGGTTTAACCACCTCAGTGCAAAGAAACAGTCGTGTTTTTCTCAGTTCAGGTTGTATGAACTTGACCTGCGTGCACAGACCTCAGGATGAACTGTGGCAGGTTTACCGGCAGCAGAACGAGAGCAAACACCAGCAGATGGGTTTGAACATCTGTGGCAAGATTTCAAAGAAAAGCAGACACTGTTGCAACATCATGCATCAAGGTGTCCAACAGTCAGTTATTGCTGCAGTGTGTAGGCGTCCATGGGCTTTTTCCTGACTGACCATGAAACTGAAGTTAGGGTTGGTTTTCAAAATGTAGATTTGGGCCACAAAAATATACTGTTTCTGGATGATGTCAATACTTTTGGAAACTGCAGTGATTGATTAAAACAGTTAGAGTGATTTACAGTTTAAAGATTGTCTTACAATAGATGATATAAATAATAGTGCTCTTATTGCCTTCACCAGGGAGGTAATGTTTGGCCTTTTTTAGATTGTGAACAGGATAACTCAGAAAGTTAAAAGGAATTGTAAAAACTATAATTACTAAGAAATCTATATTTACTTCAGAATTAAAGAAAACTTACTTTACAGACCTGAATCTCTTTTTTGTAACATCAGATGATCTGATCTGCAATTTGCCTCAATACATTTTTTTGGTCTGTTTTGTTTTTGTTATCTCCACCAAAGACTTTATGTTTTTGCTGGCTTTGGTACTGTCTTTGCTTGTTAGTGAACAGGATAACTAAAACATCAATCTATGGACTTGGATCAAATTTTCAGGGAATGTTGGTCATGGCACACGGAAGAAGTCAGTCAATTTTGGTGGTGATCTAAATCCAATCCAGGATTTGGTCAGGGACTTATTCACATTGTGAGATGGCAGTTTTCCCAGTTTTTGCTATTAACTCGATAAGTTCACAACCAATTTTATAGACATTATCGAGGAATGTTGGTCATAGTACAAGGAAGAAATGATTACAATTTGGTGGTGATCCGAATCCGAACGTGGAATTGTATAAAGGATTTCTGTACAGTGTGAAATTGTAAATGCTTTGGCTGAGGTTTGTGCTCTCAGAGCACTTCTACTTTTAGGTTGGTACCATCTCGTAGTTCTCATTTTTTTTACATTTTTACATTCTCTTATCTTTATTTAGATGGAAGTTGGTTTTAGAGTTGAGGAAATGACATGATCATGTCAGACAACTGAACACATAACAGAGCTAAATGAGTGTTTGATGTTGTCCAACATTAGCTGGACACATCATCGAACTGCTTTATCACCACTATGTACTACGTACTTCAACACCATGCTGTATATCATTAGTATTAAAATATTTTCTCCAACCTCACATCTATAAAAGTTTTCTATGAGATAACCAAAGTTGAAGCAGCAAATTCAAGACAATAATTTCATGGTAATGTTTTGAATTGACTGTTAAGACAGAAGTTTTTCAGGGTAGCCCAGCAATCGTTGACATGAGAGGGGACCTGTCTGATTGGTTAGTGAGAGGACCAATCAGAGAGCTAACAAAGGGTCAGTAACTTCTAGTCAAGAGATCAGTGCAGAGGGGTGGAGGGCAGCAAAAGAGTCAGCAAGCAATGACAACATGTGTGGAGCTGCAGCACAGGCTTTTCTGCCCGTCCATCATATATACCACATATCTCTTTTGGGGTCAAGAGGGGCTGGGGTCTATCCCAGCTGACATTGGCCAAGAGACGGGGTACTGGACTGGTTAGCAGAAAGTTGGCAGCCAATCACAGCACAGCTATATAGAGACAGCCAGTCGGTTACTCATATAAAGTGTTAAACTTTTAAGTAAACGTGCTACATGTTCAAAAGTGTGATTGTATGAGGTACATGGCATGAGCCTGAACGCAAGCTCAGCTCTCTATCAGTGCAGGAAAATGCAAAACACAAGTTAATGCTTGATGCAGATGATGCCACCATCTTCACATAGTTAAAAGAATTGTGTGTGAAAACAAGCCACAAATGCAGCATGGAGTCATCATATGTTATAAACCAGGGGTAGCCAAAAGGGTGCCTGCGAACACCTGTAGCCCTTAAAGAGCCTCTGAAGTGCCAACAGGGACTCTCTTAAGACACATAAGTTGACATCACAGAGTCTGAAATAAAACGCCATTTTTGAAATTTAAGTGCCATTAGTTATGCAAATAAATCATATCTACATCAATACAAAAATCAACTGATTTAACGTGTGCTATGTTTCATAATTGACATTTTTCTTTTAAACTTTTGGCCTGTACCTAGTAAAAGTTTACGATTATGCACTGACAACACATCTTTATCACCACTGCTGCTACCAAGAGCCCTTATAGTGTCACTTGTACAAAAGCAAATCACAAAACTGCTGTACATAAGTTAAGTCTTATATAAATTAAACCATTAAAGGTACATTTCAGTATAATATTCTTGCATTATTTCCCAATCTTGAGTAATAATCATTGTCACTTACAGTAAAAAGTAAACATTCAGTGTTCTATGAAGCCTCCTTAATGCACAATATGAATTATTATGAGGTGAACTATGCAAATTTATATCAGTCAGAAACATTAAATCAAACAAGTAGCCCTCTGTAATACTCCTCATCTTTGGGTAGCCCTCAGGACCAGAAGGTTGGTGACCCCCGCTATAAACAGTTTATTTACAATGACTTACTTTTCCACTATTTTTGTATAGGCTCTACTCTGTCCCAAACTATCCCTTTAACCGAGACAGTAATATTCCATAGTGTAAAACAGAGGGACACCTTTCTTGCCTTATTATCATCCGTAGGTCATGCATCGACAAATACTTCCATCCTTTCTTTAACGTTCTCACATCAGTGTTTCATTTCTTCCAGGAGAATATCATCTCCCAGCCTTTCAGTCTTGAGACCAACCATGCAGATTTCCAGTCATCGAGGTAAGTCCAGTCACAAAGAAGTAATTCACTCCTCTGTGAGAAAACAGTCTGAAAACACATGTTCACTGAAGAGCTGCACTGCGCCCATAAAGAAGCTAAATGAACAAATCTATGGCTGACATTTTGAGCCATAGGGGGACTGTTTGTTTGAAATGAGGTGCTCGATCTGCTGTAACGCTTTACATTCAGCCTTAATGTTGGCATTAGTGTCGCTCTGGATAGAGACGGAGCAGTGCTGCGAGATAAGGCTGAAGAGGAGTCACCAAAGAGGATTTGACAGGTGGGCGCTCAGTTGTGATGCTTTAAAAGGCCTTTGTCCCTCCGCACAGAAGCTGTTGTACCATATTTCATCATACACAGTTTCATATAATCTGTTTCATGTGTCATCACATAACAGCGTGACGGAGTGACACGGGGAATACCAAAACACGAGTTCAGTGTCGGAGAGATGATGGCAGGACTTCAAGCTGAAGCGGTAAAAGCCACAGGGAGGGAAGGAGTGTAATCCGCTGGAGGAATAAAGGAAGATTTATCAAATACAGTCTCTCCTTTGGACTGCAGGAAACACTTCTTAGTCGGTTGTCATGGAAATTTGAAGCACATGACCTTTTAATTGACGAATGTTCTGTTACACTTCCTCTTAAATCATGTTTACTCTCCTGTTCTCTTTCAGTAGTTTGTCGGGAACATCCGTCATCAGGGGATTGACTCAGATGAAAGCTGTACATTTAAAAACAGACAGATGTCTCAAGAAGAAGAGAGCATCGACTTAAGGATGAGCAAGGAAGAAGAAAGGACAACAGATCACATTTGAGCTGAAAACATCTAACTGCTGGACTGCTGCTGAGCAATTTTATCACATGAAATAAAACAAGTAGTGACCAAAAGAACAAGATCGCGGGTACAAGTGGCCGAAATAAGTTTCCTCCGCAGGGTGTCCAGGCTGTCCCTTAAAGATAGGGTGAGAAGCTCGGAGTAGAGATGAAGTGTTCAGGGCACGTCCCATCGGTAGGAGACCTCGGGGAAGACCCAGGACACCCTGGAGGGTCTATGTCTCTCAGCTGGCCTGGGAACACCTCGGGATCCCTGGGAAGAGCTGGACGAAGTGGCAGGGGAGAGGGAAGTCTGGGTTTTTCTTTTTTTTTTTTTTTTATTTATTTATTTTGAACATCTTAAAATTGAGAGAAAAAAATATATACTGTACATATATATACACTGGAAGACAAAACAGAATGATACAGCAGAGCAAGATCAGTATAGAATTTTCAGAATGAGTCCTCCTATTTTTTTTCTGTTCGAAAAGGGTGTAGGATGAAGTACATAACTTGTCTAGTTCTACTCCTCTTTTGCAAAAATGAACTAAAAGAATTTAGTCTCAGGCACTCAAAGAAACATGAAATAATACAGCTTCATACAGCTAAAAGCAAAAATGTAACAGAACATCTAAACATTACCCACAGTGCAAATCAATCTAATTTTATTTACACACTATTTCAAAGCACACCTTTGTCTTTTACTTCATACCATCCTAGCCTGGTATTTTTGAACCTACCTGTTGTTGTACATGTTTTCATTTCTTTAGTGCAGCTGTTCCTTTTGTTGATGTGCAGTGTAGTCTCATATTAGTCCTGACTGCTGGTTTTTTGAACATGCGTAAACCTCTGCATGAGATTATGTTTACCCCTCCTAAGATGGAAAAACTTTTGAATACTTTTTGGCAACTGATTATTTTTAACTTTGTACATGATTTGGATTGTCTTGAAGTCAACCAGGTCCTGAAATTTTAGAAATTTAAAAATCTCTGCTTAGGCTGCTGCCCCCACGACCCGACCACGGACAAGCTGAAGAAGACGGTATGGTACAGAAATAAATCAACTGAATTTCACTTATTACTGAGAATTACCCGGAAATGCACCGATTAACTCTCCAGAATGTACAGAACTTATTTCCTGTTGTATTCTCGGGTACTTTAACACTTCATGTTCTGCTTTTTTGAGCCCTTTGGTGTTTTACACACATCAAGAATGAGAGAGGACTTCTATACACAGGACAATGAAGTCAAGAAGTCTGGACTTAAAAAACAGGTCAAACAGACTGAAATAACAAGTTCCCCCCTTAATGAACCTGACACACCAGATGGACTGTTCAATATATTTCACTAGCCCATCTCATCAACATCAATCCTGTAAAAAGTGTTTGGGAAAGGGCAGAACCTTTTTAAAGCATATGCAGCAGGTGATTGGACGATCGTTCCGTCAATCACAATCATTATGTGCCAATCAGATAATGTAGTAGGCGGGTGCTACTGCTGTGGTGTAAAGGACAAAACATGAGCCACTTCGTATGGGCCAATCAGTTGAGCTCATTATCAACGCCTGGCTCTGCTCAGAGGAGCTAAGATGCAAGGAAATGTAAGTGAAGGAAGTAGGATGGACAAAGTCCTGTAATGAGAGAGGTGTCACTGTTTTGAGATAATCTTCTAAACAGCAATATCACTGGTCATTCTGTCTATTATGGGATGTAAGTTCTTTCCCATTAATACATGTACACCAAGAAGACAGGTGTTTTACACATGACATGACCTTAACTTTCTACGCCACCAAGTAAGTGTAACACCATATCCACTTATTTCCTCTCCCAACCTTTTATAAGGAAACACTACTTCAGAGCACGCATGTACTAAACCAATTCACCTCTGTTTACCCAATCAGAGAGGACTGAGCCCACGTGGGGATGTGGACCTTAAAGTGACAGGAGCTCTAGTGGAGCATCTCTGACGGACTGAGAATAGAGGTGGATCAGAGCTACAAACTCTGAGGTGAGGAGGAGATAGCTCTTCGGGTAATGCACTGTTTATGATCAATTCTGTTCTTGTTTGCTGCGGTCAATGCACTTTATCCTTGTCTGTCAGCTTCTTGTGAAGTATTTATTGATGTGATATAAATTGTATAGGGTGTGTAGAGGATAAAAGATAACAAGTGCAATATATACAGTAGATAATGATAATGTTCCAATCTTTTTTACGTGATGCTCTGCTCTTGCACTGAACAGGACCTGACTATCTGACCTCTTGCCTCTGATTGTATTAGATATGTTGTGTGTCTATTGTTTTATACAAAGCCGGCCCTACCCGACAGGCGAGATTTTATATGGTGCCCCCCCTCCATCGGCACATATGCTTACAAAATAAATTAACATAACATGTCACCCAATTGAAATGCTTAACAAATAACATATACCCTTACCACAAAATAAAAATCCTGTAAATAAGTGAATTAAAAAAAAAGTAATACATTACACAGTTTGCACACAGTAACTCTATAGTAGGGCTGAACAATATATCGTTATCATATCAATATCGAGATATGAACATTCAAGATATTAATATCAAAAAGCAACAATACAAACAATACAGATTTCCCCTGCACTAAAACTGCACTTTCCACATTCTTTTGTATTATGATGTTTTTATTTTTCTGAAAAATGCTTGGTTTTCACCGAACCCATAGTCATATCGTATCGTATCGATATCGAGATATCTGGCATGAATATTGAGATATGAAATTTTGTCCATATCGTTCAGCCCTACTCTATAGACGAGCTGTTAATTACCAGTTGTAGTAATATTAATTGCACATTGCTTTACTTTTGAATCAATGTAAGCTTTTATATTTTAAGAGTTAAAAGTAATAAGTACTTTTAATATAATTATATCAAAGGTCAATTTTTCCCAATTTTGTGGCGCCCCCTGGAGGCCACAGCGCCCTTAGCATTTGCCTATATTGCCTAATGGGCCAGCCGGCTCTGGTTTTATGTTAGTTTTGTTTTCAATGGTTTTTATTGTTGTATTGTCAGTTATTGTGAGTGTTTTGTGATTAACTGCTGCACACAAAATCGCCCTTTTAAAGGTGTAGTGTGTAGAAGTTGGCATAAAACTTTTTATTAAGTTAGAAAACGCTTTTCTTATTTATGTACCCTTTGTGGAGGCTGACATAACGATCAGCCATGTTGTCTACTGGTGGGTTTTGGGGACAAAAAAAGCGAAACGTGATTTTTGAATACGAGTCTTCAAAAGTTTACAAAACCTATAATCATCATCTTTACTGACCTATAATCTATAAAAATAATAGTTACAAATATGAATGAAAAAACTCGCCTCGTTACTGTTATAAATGATGCCCTGTTCACGATCCTTTTTGGTCTTCACCGGCTCTCGTTGCTTTGTGATGTGATGTTTTAGTAACGAACGGGCTCATTCCAAAATCTGTCACTAGATGTCGCTAAAATGCCAATTTCTACACACTGCACCTTTAAGGGACAATGAATAAAGTGAAGTAAAGTAAAGTAAAGTAGAGCAAAGTGAAGTGGTGTACTCAGTATGTGAAAACTGGACCTTTTTTTAACTTCAGCGATTTTGAGCATACTCTAACAGCTATCTAAAAGCAATTAAACCCAGAGTTAGCAAGCCCACATTTTGCCTTTACTTGGGTTCAGATATTTAGTTTTGGAAACTGACAGTCAATAATTTAAAAAAAATGTAGTTTTAAATACTGACAGCCAGCTCATCAGTCATGGTTTTCTGGCCTCCAGTATGTCTTGATAAATGTTGTTGATAACCTGAGTTATGGGGCACGCATGAAAACCAGACAGAAAAAGTAACAGAGGTAGCTTTAGGCGGTCAATCTGTTGGTCGGAATCAATCAACCTCAACAACGCAGCACTAAACATAAATTAAACCATTTTCTACAGGTGAGTTAATGTCCAATTATTCAGTCTTAACAACTTACCAAACTGAAAACAGTGGAAATAAAAACTGAGAAAAACTTCCTAACGGAGTGAACTTAACATAATAAAATCATGTTAAAACTATTTCTCTGTACAGACAGTGGTAGCACACACCCCTCCATCCCTGCCCACGTCTTGTTCCAGCTGAGGGCGTTTGTCTGTCATGGCTGCCGGCCTGCAGACGTTCACAGGTCGTTACAGCTCGTAGACCTCTTGGTGGGAAACTCTGGCCCTAATATCACGCTCCACAACCCTCTCAATACCCTGCAGCTTTCTGGAGAGCCTTACCTCATCTTCTGTGCTGCAATACATGTGTTCCTCTTGCTCTCTCACTTCAGATCAGTCCCAGCTGAGTGAAATTCTTACCGCTGAGAAATTCAGATATTCTTATGCCTCTAAAGTGCACGCATTTACCAGCTAAAAGTCCAAGTTTTATACCAACGGCATGCTGTTGACCTCGAGGCCAGAAACTTCTTCCTCTCTGGTGTTTTCCCTCTAGTTCTTGTGTCTCTAAAAGTGCTTTTAATGGTAATCTATGTGCAGAGAAACTGTCACGCCTGAGCTCCTCTAGCCTGAATCACTAAGTACTTGGTCCCTTCAGCAATCATGTTAGGGCTAATTGAACACAGTAATAATTACAGGCGACTTTTCAGTCTGTTTCAATTTCTTACAGTCCATTTCCTGCCTCTCATTGATCCACTTTCATTATCAGGGAGGTCCTGATGGCTGTCTCCAAAAGATCACATCACACAGAAGCTCACAGGTTCAAACTAGAACTAGTGCAAGCAGGTTTAAGCCTCCTTGAGGTTCACATCTCTGTAGGTGTGTGTATTGTAGCAAGATTTGACATCACAGTATCTCTGACCTTGTTCCATCCAACTATCAGTTTTCTACACCACTTATCCTTTTCTGGGTCACAGGGGCTGGAGCCAACATTGGGCGGAAGGCAGGACACACCCTGAACCGGTGGACAGCCGATCGCAGGGCCACATAGAGAGAAATCGAAATCACAATTTCAGACAACGCAATCGTGATCGCCTGCGATTTTTTGCAGCACTCCTGACTGACCCAGGATCTGTTGTGTCAACTATTTTACACATACTATTTTACAAATTTGCAGGCAATTTTCATTTAAGAATGACTCGCAAATGAACGGTTTACTCACAACTGCGAATTGGTTCTCATTTTTCACTTAAAAGAGCTGTTCAAAAGAGTCGACTCGTTCACGAACGTCACATCTCCACCCTGGAAGTGCTGGTAAGCAGGTCAACAATAGAAAGCCTCTGTTTAGGAGTAGAAGTTGGAGTATACTTTAAATAATAATAACAGATTATTAATCATCAATATTAGATGATGAATAATGTGTTTTTTGCTTTTGATCATTGATAACCTTACTGTTGTCTATACTGTATACATAGTGAATACTGCACTGAAGCTTGATTTGAAGTAAACCGTGAATCGAATTGAAATCGCAATACCTGCCAGAAAAATCGCAATTAGATCTTTTCCTAAATTGTTCAGCCCTACTCATACCTATGTGCAATTTTGAGTCACCAATCAACCTAATAAGCATTGCATAAACTCTCATGTTGTTGCCCAAGTCAACCAACTGGTCCATCTGACCTTTTGCTTCACGTTTACTATCATCGATGTGGCCACATTTCTTTATGCCTCCTGCTTCAGCCTGATTGGCTATTTCATGCAACAAAACATCAAGCTCATACTCAGCTCATCAGTGTTCGCCCTAAACATCAGGACTGATCACAAGTACTGAAAATGTTTGGTATTAAATTTATTTTCAGATTATTTATTGGGGCATTTTGTGCCTTAATAAGATAAAATAAACCTTTATTGATCCCCAGAGGGGAAATTCAGGTGCTGCAGCAGTACAGGGGTAAGTAGCATACATTAAGGTTAACAGACTAACATATAATATAAAAATAGAGATCAATAAACTGTACAATAGCAAACAAACAAAATAGAATAAGTGGAGGTGTTTACAATTATCAAATAAAAATTAACAGAGTAAGGGTCATACAGGAGAACTGATGCATTCTGTCCAGTACAGTGAGGGTGACAGTGATGTTAAAGTGACATTGTGACAGGTAACAGCAGTGTTGTTGATGGTACATTGTAAATTATTATTGTTAGGACAGAGACAGTGGATAGGCTTGTGAAACGGGGCGAGAGAGTGTAGGGAGGACACTGCATACTGGCCACAGGCTGGATTTGAACTCAGGCTGGCAGAAGCATGTGTGTGGATCGTGTCTGGCTGCTTACCACTCCACTAAACCAGCACCCAAATGTTTGATATTTATATTTCTGGGCAGCCCCATCCTCTTCTGAGTCCACTGGGGAGGAAAAAAATCACTGAACGAACTTCACACAACATAATAATCTAAATAACTGGCAGATGATCAGGCCTTTGCTGACTTTAGTCAAGAGGGAGAGGATCAGGTCAAAAATCAGGCTGAATATCTTAAGAGTCACCATGCTTTAATGTGCACAGAAAAAAATCTCACTAGACTTATTTTATGCCCCAATTTCCAGACATGTCTAGATTAACACCTTATTTGAAGATATCAAAACCAAAAATAAGGCCTGAGTTGCTTGTAAAAAGTAAAATAAACTGTCAATGACACAAGCCAAATTTTTCTTGAGGGTTGTCTTAAAATGAAATGTTCTATTCAGAGTAGATATTAAACCTCAATTCAAGACCTTCACTGAGTAAAACTTTGCTTGTTTCATTGGCAGATATTTTATTAGCATTACAAGCAATTCAGTGCCTATTTTTGCCTTTTATTTCTTATAGTAAGATATTTATCTGGACTTGTTACGCGAATGTTGTTTCGAATAAGTGTTTTAGATGTTTCTGACTGAGTTTTTGCAGTGTGGTGTCATCAGAAGTAACAGGTGTTTCCTAATTGTTTGCAGAATATGAAACTTTCCAAGATGTCATCTTGACAGCCTAAAAAATCACTTGAGCTGTTTCTCCTCTCTTCTCGCTGTTCTAATTACCATTTCAGGCTGAAAAATGCTTCTACTGAAATTGAAAAGTTGCTCATCATTTAAGCCTCCTGTCACTCTGCTGTTAAAGGCTGTATCAGATGAAAAATATCTGATGGTGTCTGATGAGACACTTGGATCATTTTTCAGTGACACCTCGTATAATTAGACTCTGAATACAAAGTAAACATCCATGTTCTCAGAACCTACATCAGAGAATAAACCACTCACAAACTCTTCTTTCAGAGTCTCCTGTACTACTGCTTTTACTCTGCCTCTGAAAAACCCACGTATTCATCCAGTAATAAATGTATCTCCTAACAGTATTCATCCTAAGCGGTGCCATTCATTTAAATTCCACAAGGTAAACAAACATGGTGTTTACATCCTCTAATAGGGCCGCTGTCGAGCTCCTCCAGTAACCAGATGTCATGTAAACACTGTCAGAAACACACGCCGCTCCAATAATCTTCACTCCAGATTAGACAAACCCGTTTCCTCAGCGAGAGAGACAGTTTCTTGGCCTTGTTTCCACAACAGGGCCTCTAATCAGCCTTTACCTTGTGTGCACATCATAACAAAGGATCCAGACAGAGTGGGTGCTGGTGGTGTGACAACAGAGCACAAGGACAAAAACAACGTTATGTGCAGCCTTGTAAAGCTGACAGACAAAAGCACAGAGAAACCTTGACTTGCCTAAATATTATTGCAAACTTCACTGTTTGAAAAAGTCAGAGTATGGTGTTCTGAAGTTCTATGAGTACTACTTAAGCCTTGAGAAGAAAAAGTAACAGTTTTCAGTGTGGTTTACTCCTCTACCTGCTGAGTTTAGACTGAACCCTCACAAAAGTGAAAATAGTTTTAAAATGGCCGTCTGAGGCTGCCTCCAAAAGAGAGTCAGTCACAAAAAAGACACATTTCACTAGTTGGGCAATAGTTTGATGGCATGAAGCAAGTTGTCTAAAGCTGCGCTGTGGTTTGGGGTGTTTCGGTCTGTCTTCTGCGTTTCGGCAAAGCCAGGGGCAAGGCACAAAAAGGATGGATCATGTGCCTTGATTATACATGGGTGTAACCTTGCACAACAGATTTACCGTTCAATATATTTCACTAGTCCATTTTGGAAAGAGCCCACAGAAACTGCTTGGAAATGAGCAGAACCTTTCAAAAGCATATGATTATTGTTTTAGGAGAGGATCGCCCAAGTCTGGAACACCCACACTTAGGATCGTACATATTACATGTTCAGTATCTACAAAACCACCAAGGAAGTCATAGGAAATACACTAAAGTCATGTTTGTTCAGTAGTAGATTAGAGAGGAGAGACCCTAGTTGTTGGTGAGTGAGATGGTTGGTGTATGATGTTCTATGCCTCTCTCTTTGTGGCACATCACACACTACAAGACTGTCAGTCAAAGTCATTACAGGCCAATGAGATAACGTAGTTGGGGGGTGCTAATGCCAGGGTCAAAAGGCCAGAACGTGAGGCACTTCATTAAACAAACTCTCAGCAAATCATGTTGGAAGTCGAACGAAAATATCCTTTCTATAGAGAAGTTTGTTGTGTTATTTGTTTCATTAAATAAGACATGCTGTCCAAATTTGATTAAACTGCTACTCAAGCTGTTAGCTTCTATGCTAATCTTTGTTCTGCTGTCTGTAAGGACTCATAGCTCCCACCTCTTCCTGCTCCAAAGGACACTGATTGGGCCGTAATGCTCCTAAGAAGGATGTCTTATGTGGGGCACACGCAACAAGATAATCGGCCAAATTTTCAACTAGGATCCCCACTTCCAATCAAAGTCAGCAAAGGCTCCATGACTGGTGGTCCTTAAGATTATCTTGATTGTCTGTGGTGTGAAGTGAGCCTTTTATCCTTCACAACTGTTTCAGGAGAGGATCACCCAAGTCTGGGACACCCATACTTAAGATCCTAAATAATACATGTTCAATATCTACAACCACCACCAAGGAACTCAAGGAAATACTCTAAAGTTGCATTTGTTCAGGAGTATCGTGGAGAGAGTAGGGACCCCAGTTGTTGGTGAGTGATATGGTTGGTGTGTGGTGTGCTATGCCTCTCCCACACACTACAAGAACAACACTGATAAAACATCTTTATGGGTCTACCAGGCATTAGTTGACCTGCTGCGTCTGCTGCTTCTGCAACTCAGCCCTAGATAATGGAAGATGGATCGATGGCTTGTTTTTTTTGTTTTTTTTTTAACTGTTAAACTCACTGCCCACCTGCATTACCTCTGCCCCCACCCAAAGGCCTTAGCCCACACATTGGGAGGCACTGGCTCACCTGTTACCAAGAAGCACACCATCATAATCATCGGTTTCCAGGTAAATACAGTCTCTATACATGGTGCCTCTTTTTCTTATTAGGGGCATTTCACCATAGCCTGACACACCAGATGGACAGTTCCACATATCCGCCATGGAAATATTTCACTAGTCCATCTGTAGAAGAGCCAGAGAAAATGTTTTCAGAGGCAGAACCTTCAAAAACAACTGCAGCTGGTGATTGGATGATCGTTCTGCCAGTCACACTCATCACAGACCAATCATATCAAGCCACAGTATGACACAGCAGCTAGGCCCTGTTGTTAGCTGTTAGCTGAAACTATGTTTCAGTCCTTAGACTATCGTCTTACATTAAATTATATCACGCAGATGTATCATTTACCACTTAGTATATGTGACATCAACCTCGTCAACAACAATCCCCACAAAGTTCTCCTGGCAAACTTCTGAGGAGAGCACATTTCACCAGGTATCGTTGAGTAACCATGACTCCAGGCAACCATAGACTACTGTGCAGCATTTCTGCATCTCCCAGCTTCCCAGCTTCTCTGACTTGATTGTCTAAACATTTCTGATAAAACCGTAGATATTGCCACATCCACGGAGACCGCTTCAGAAGCCACCATTCTTTTCAAACATGCCGTCACTTTCCACTGCTGTCACGTCTTCAGTTTTTACCTTTATTCCCTGATTGGGCCATCTGGCTTTTAGTCCTGAAGTCGTAGGAGATTGGAGCTTGGCAAGATAGAGCTGCGTGACTTCAGACAATGAATCAGGCAGCTCCATCTGCTCTGCAAGGTTTATTCCATCAAACATCTCTGGGAATAATAGAGCGAAACTCTGAGAAGTTGGGATATCTCCAGCTTTTAGGAGGAGACTACAACTGTATCCAGAAAATCCCATCACTGTCCTAATTCATATCGTACATGGAGAGAAGACGAGCTAAGACGAGTATGAAATTCAAAAGCTGGTAATGAAGCAGAAAAAGTTGTTGCTACTAAAATCCGTCTGCTGCATGTTCCAGCTCGCCTTGTTACAAATCTTCGTCCTAAACTGGAGTCTTTTTGTAAAGAGGCCCGACGTGTCCTCACATCAGTAACGGTGATTAATTAGGAAACCATGTCTGACATGAACTAAAGCCTCATCGTCTCTGTGTGCCTCTCTTCGGTGTAATGAACCCTTCTGTTCGACTTAACTGCTTGTCAACACATCGAGCCCATCTGTTTATCGGCGCTCCCACCGGGTTAAAAGCAGTGAGCTGTGTCTGTGAATGCCACATATATCACCTTCAGACACATCCCTCTGACTATGTATGTCTGCTCCTTCATTATTGATGCTTTTCATATCCATCCATCCACCGCTGGCCTGCGATACGTATTATAAATCTGTTTAATGAAACATAAAGGGATGTGCTGGGATTACAATAACATGCCTCTCTGGCTCTGACGGAAGATTTTGACGGTTTTGCCGCTGCAGGCCCGTAATAACTTATTACTAATATAAAACAATATCTGTCAGAGATCTCCAAAAGCCTCTTTAGCTCTGAAGATATTAAGACGTGAATCATTTATTTCCCCCCAATATAAAACACCTAATTGAGACTCCCTAAGGACCTCCATTATTCATGTTTCCATGCTCTGTGGTCAGATTACAGATAGGCCGGGCGTCCAAAGATCGCTGTAATTACAGTTTGAGAAATGGTCGAGCCGTGCATCAGACAGAAGTGAATTCCTCCAAGGTCCTGTGTATTATTTTGCTTTTTCATTTCCCAGCCTCCTCCTCCATACCTGGTAGCTCATAGATCACACAGTTACAGTATTACTCCATCTTACCTTCAGAGGGTTTTCATTTCGGAATAAGAATGGGACCTGTGGCGATATCCCAGTTTCCAGGTCTGAATACAAGTGTTTATTTTGGGCCGTGCAGAGGAGAGGTTTAGTAGATTAACCTCTCTTGAATGCGGGACTCCATAGGGAGGGGTTTTCTCTTCAGGACATGTCACAGCTGCATGATCTTTTGCTGAGACTATGCAGTGAATAGAAGATTTGGAAAGGTACTTTTTCTGTGTCCTGATACAAAAGCTACCAGAACATCTAAGCAAGAAAAACACAGCAGTACTGTTTGACTCTTTGAGATGCTTAATACAGCTCATACTCTTAATGTCAGGTGACAACTTTTCAGATTTCCTGTGGTGGGAACAAAAAGAAACAAAGAACTTGTGTTGTGTTGCTCAGGAAAGAAGACGTTCATGTGTTGATGTTTAGAAAAAACCTTAGGCTTTAAAGTTCCTGACAGTTCAGTTTTTTGTCACTTTTTTTCCATTTGGTCTGGTTGGTTTTGCTTTCACTTTGCATTTTACAAGAGGACTAACAGACTTTTTATGACAGACCTCCATCATCAACTACATAGTTGCGTGTCTCCATACTTAGCATTGATTGATGTGTTAGCTGGCAGATGTCTGATGTCAGCACATTAAAAACTAGAAAGCACTCGGAGAGCACAAAGCTCCACCAAGGTAGCTCACATATTGTTGTTACATCTATAAGCAAGAGTTCTATGATAAAGTTGCCATCATAATACAATTCCTTGACCCTGAAAACCCACACTTAGCACTCAGAATCATGTTGCTATCATTATTAGACAGTTATTGAGCAAAAATGATCCTTTCTAATGTTAGTTATCTGTATCACCACCAAAATCTAATCATTTTTTAATTGGGCCATTACCAACATCTCCTGAAAATTTCAGCAAAATCCATCCAGTAGTTTTTGTGAAATCATGCTAACAAACATACAAACAAACATAAGCTGGCAAAAGCACAACCTCCTTGGCAGCTTGTCTGTGTTTACATACACGATGAATCAGAGGATTCACGCTTCTGCCACCATAATACTATTACAGGTACTTTGTTGGAAATACCAGCTGCAAAAACCATTCCAGATTTCAGAATGGGGTGTCAGTTTTCAGTCTGATAGTGCACGTGGTCGAAAGGTTCAAGCTCAGCCCAGGTTTGTCACTATCATGAATTCTTATTTTTAGTCCTTTTGTCTCTGCCTTGATGGATACATCTGTGGCTGTATGTATGTGTTTATACAAATATATATTTTTTGTGTATGTGTATCTATAAAATGAAGAGTATGGCTTCAGCCTGCTCTATTGTAAAGTACCTTGAAATAACACTTGTCATGAACTGGCTCTATGCAAATAAAGATTGATTGATTGAGAGACATTTAAGACACACTGAAGGGCATAAAACTCTATATTGAAGCACTGACTTTATTTTACAACTAATGAATAAAATCAACAAATAAAAAACACATACATGAAAAGATCCAGTGTATTCTCGCGCTTTTTAGAACAAATATTGTTTCTCACCACTTGTCTTTCTCATACTAAGGATAAATTTATCATAAGCTGATACTCCCTGGAAAAGCAGAGACAGAAATATTGTGGACGTCACCAAAACACTGGTCCATTGTTTCACTGCCTCTTTGATAAATGAGCCCATCTGAAGGTCTGCTGGCAGATCACTTTCTCTCTGGCTGCTGTCTGTCTGCTTTAACATGTATGAGCTTTTTTCCCCACTGCTCCGTCTCTGTGTCAGTCTTCTTCATCGTCCTCGGGGTTTCCTGCCCGTCTCCACTCTGTCTTTTGTTGAGACACTCATGTTCTCGCCTGCACGTCTGACTCAGTTTCCCATAAGAATAAGTTCCCATGTCAAATGAAATGACTCTGACAGGCTGGCAGCTCTGAAATCCTTCCAACAACCCTCCTCTCCTCCTCAATACTGCTGACCTTTCACATCTCCGGGATCAGCACTTATTCTGTCCGGGCAGCACTTTTCGTCCGTCTTCTGTCATGAAGAGGGGACGAAGAGGAGGGAGACACAGGACACACAGGCACAGGAGAGGGAGAAGGCTTTATAAACCAGTTTATAATGACTTTAAGCTATGACACATGATTAAGGAGTTTAAAACACAACTTATCATCATGCAGCGACCCTTTGCCAGGCATCTTCTGCAGGTATTAAAGTCATCTGAGGTCCATTGTAACACTAGAACTCTGAAATCTCATATTCTTTAAACTCAGTGTCTCTTATTTAAACTTAATGCAAATTTCCAAAAAACAAGTCATCTTTGGTTAGTTGGCTCGTCAATATTGTCCCGATTCATTTTTGCTATTACTGTGACAGCCCGAATTCTCGCTATCAAGCATTTGGCACGGCTAACATTAAGATAGAACAAGGCCAATTAATTATTTCATCATATCTAATGGAGCAAGCCCTGAAAATAAAGTAGGATATGTTGGTTGAGTGATCAAAAAACTAGCCACCACCATTGGTACAGATCTCCCATGTGAGGCTAGGCTTGAAGGCACCTCAACCACTTTTCCAACCAACATGCTAAAGACGTGCTGAGAGGTATGCTAACACTATGTTCTTCACAAAATGGCAATGCAAGTTTATTTGTATAGCACCTGTCAGCAACAAGGCAGGGCAGAACACCCACTAGTTGACTGTAAGGAAGAACTGGTCTCTAAAGTGTGCCAAAATATGCTCATGTTTCTATATTTTCTTTAAACACAATAATTTAAAGGTTTCATTTTATGCAAAATACACTTCAAATAAGAAAAAATGTGTCCATGCCCTAGACCTTCCCCCATCATAAGAAAAAGCCCTCGTCGTTCTCTGTTCCTCTAAACATCTTTTAGAAAACGTCTGCTCAAACACTCTGTAAATTTCCCCCCATTTCCTCTTATGATGGGACATGAAGAAAAGCACTTGTGAGCACTTTATCCAATTTGCGAGTGAGCCATTTGCAGGTCAAAATACTTGGTTCGTTTGCATACGTCACATCTCCACCGCAGACGTGCTTGTAAGTTAGTCAACAAAACAAAGCCTCTGTTTAGGAGGAGAAGAAGATAATAGTAGAAGATGGCGTAACATAACGTGGTAAAAACAAGTCACAACAAGCACACTGGACCGTTTAGAGTTGTCAAAGAGTTTACCTGATGACTGTAGGCAGATGCAGGCTAACACTTACCATTGACTCACAGTGTTTGAGCTAAGCTAGTTAGCGGTGGGCGAGCTCTGCCCGTCTCTTCCTTGTTACAGGACACAATCAAAAGAATGGAGTCTATCTGCTTGTTGTGGACTCTGGAGAGTAGTGAGGCAAGACAAGAAAAGAAAGAGTTGGCATTTCACTTTCATTGTGGCTTAATGCAGCCCTGTTGTGGCGTTTGCAATTGTTGTGACTTTTCTCGGCCACCATATAAAGCAGATTATGGTACAAAGAAACAAGTAAGGGGTTAATTAAAAAAAAAAAAAAAAGCTGAAAAATGAACAAACAACAAAAACCATGACAATACATACAAACCATAATTCTGACGTGATATTTGTCCTCAGTAATCCACAAAAAAAAAAAAATGTCATAGGTTACGTTTACGCAGTCATTAACCCTTTCATAATCAGAATATTAGCAATAACCCGGTTGCGCACGATCATGTAAACACCAATAACCCTTTTGAAAAACCGGTATATGCTCATATTCTGGTTTTTAAAAACCCGAAAATCACCCCTGGGTTACTCCTTTTCTAACCCGAATATTTGGTCATGTATACGCCTATCGGGATATCCCCATCGAAAGGAACATTAATATGTGTTCTGCGCATGTTCTTTTCACAAGGAATCTTGGTCTTTTGAGTACAGGAAGTACTTGTTGTAAAATGGCACAGCTCCGGCTCCATTTCCTATTTCTTCACGTTCTCACCTTCCATTAACGAAGAAATTGACAAAGAATAGTGTCAAGTACTGGTGGTGGGTCAGGATGTTGTCCGTGCGTCGCTGTTTTGATCGGGATACTATGTATACAGCAATAACCCTGTTTGCTCATGCATGTAAACGGGTTATTCCGAATGTTTCAGAAACCAGAATATTGACCTTAACCCAAATATTGACTGCATGTAATTGTGGCCACAGACAAGGTCCTTTGACCCTTTTGTGGTCACAGGGAATAATTAAGAAGTATCTTTGAGCTGGTACAAGGATTGCAGTCATTACAAAGTGTTCCTGACAAAGGCTCATGAGCAGAATCTACTCAAGCTGCTGTCTGATTGAAAAGGACCAGACCTGCAGGAGATGAGCCTGAAAATCAAGGACAGGGGATAAAGTCGCCCTTTGAGGGGCTGCAGAGTAATGCACGGGCTTTGTCCTCCTAATCCACGTCTGCGAGGAAACACCTCTCGCTGAATGTCAAACTAAACTAACCAGCAGATCTCAGCAGGACGCTCCGTCACCAACATCACATGTTCCCGCTGAGAGCTTCTTTCTCTGCACGGCTTCATTTGATCAGAGAGCCTCATTTCATTCATGTCCCTCAGCCCGAGCTCTCTAATGGAAGATGTCGTACCTGTCCTACACCTCGGCGGCTCCATCATCTCGGCCGGCCTCAGATCGCTTCCTCAGATGTGCTGCCATTCAGCAGTTTGGAACTTCAAAAACTAATCTGCTTTTTGAAATCTGGAGACAGAGAAGTTCTCCGCCTCAGAAATAAGTATGCACATAAAATCTATTTGATGTTTCGTCTTTTTCCAGCAAACTTTGAAAAGTGGATTTTTTTTTTTGTGCTTCTGTGATTATGTCACGTAAGAGAAGTCAAGCAGGCTGGCGTGGAAGCTGAAATGTCAGAAGAGGAAATAAGTCTGAAAAAAAATCCACAATCAGACGCTCCAGAATGGTTTCAATAAAAGCTTAAAATGACTTTCTCCATTCCTCTGATCAGCAGGTGGTTAACGATGCTGCTGAAATTAATGACCTCGTGTTCATTAAAGTCAGATTTCTATGCTTATTACTGGCCACCATGTGCTTTTCTTTTCATTTTAATTGCTGCTCAAGATAAATATCTTAACAAAGAGTTGACAGTGCAAAACTCCATCCAGTTTCCATCCCTGCCTTAAAAAAGTGAAAATAATACGTGTATATTTGATCAAAAACGTAAATATATGTGTGGATCAAAAAAGTTGATATAATGTGTGTATATTTGATCAAAAACGTAAATATATGTGTGGATCAAAAAAGTTGCCATAATGTGTGTATATTTGATCAAAAAAGTTAATATAATGTGTGTATATTTGATCAATAAAGTGAATATAATGTGTGTATATTTGATCAAAAAAGTGAATATAATGTGTGTATATATGGTCAGAGGGAAAAGATTTGAAAATGTTTTTGTTGTTGTCTCTGTGTAAGCAGGAATCTCAGTTGTCAGGGAAAATGGGGACGCCCAGCACATGTGCAGTACTCTTTCTGATAAAGGTAGTGCACACCAACAACAGTTACGGCCGACTACTGAGGGAACATGTGTGCTGCTAGCTGTGCTCGGTTTGTTATCACTCCTCCAACAAAATGTGGATTTACTGCATCAATACTCTGACCAGCGGAGACGTGGTTTTTATATTTGCTAAGGACACTACAAACTTACATCGCCAACTACTGGCCTGGCATGCACACTACCACATTTTCAGTTATCGCGGATACGTGATATGTTGTTATCACGCCGTCTCTTTGTGAATGCGGAGCGCTTTTAAAAACACAAAGGAAAAACCTTTTTGTTTCTGTTGACAACGTTGTCGTATGAACAGGCCCTGAATCAAAATCCTAAAATGAGGGGTCCTGCCACTTCTCTGTGCAGGCCTGACTGTGATGGGTAGATGTGACCTGTGGTGTAAAAGCACTTTAAGAAGTCAGAAAGACCAGATCAGCACCAGTGTTAATTTAGACAGCACTTTTTAATTTACACTGCCTGGCCAAAAAAAAAGTTGCCACCTGGATTTAACTAAGCAAATAGGTACGAGCCTCCTATTGGATAATTACCACATCGGCGATTGTCTTTCAGCTGGCAACAAGTTATTAAACCCCAGCTGATGCAATGAGTAGCTTCTCATTTCTTAAACAACCATGTGGAAAGACACATCCTGTGTTCATGGAAAAGATGTTAGTCTGTTTAAGAAGGGTCAAATCATTGGCATGCATCAAGAAGAGAAAACATCTAAGGAGATTGCAGAAACTACTAAAACTGGATTAAGAACTGTCCTGGAGGAAGGTCATGTGGTCTGATGAGTCCAGATTTACCCTGTTCCAGAGTGATGGGAGCATCAGGGTAAGAAGAGAGGCAGGTGAAGTGATGCACCCATCATGCCTAGTGCCTACTGTCCAAGCCTGTGGGGGCAGTGCTATGATCTTGGGCTGCTGCAGTTGGTCAGGTCTAGATTCAGCAACATTATGGCCCAAAAAATGAGGTCAGCTGACTACCTGAATGTACTGAATGACCAGGTTATTCCATCAATGGATTTTTTCTTCCCTATTCCAAGATGACAATGCCAGGATTCATGGGGCTCAAACTGTGAAAGAGTGGTTCAGGGAGCATGAGACATCATTTTCACACATGGATTGGCCTCCACAGAGTCCAGACCTTAACCTCATAGAGAATCTCTGGGATGTGCTGGAGAAGGTTTTGCATAGTGGTCAGACTCTCCCGTCATCAATACAAGATCTTGATGAGAAACATAATGCAACACTGGATGGAAATAAATCTTGTGACATTGCAGAAGCTTACTGAAACAATGCCACAACGTATGCGTGCTGTAAGAAAAGCTAAAGTTGGTCCGACAAAATATTAGAGTGTGTGACCTTTTTTTGTGGTGGCGAATTTTTTTTTGGCCAGGCAGTGTAGTTTTAGTTATAGTCTTTTGCCTAAAATGTCTTCTAGTTTTAGTTATAATTTAGTCATCTAAATTGTTTTATTTTAGTCCAGTTTTAGTTGATGAAATTTCACAACATTTTAGTCGATGAAATCTACTGTAAATTTAGTCGACTAACATATGAAGTGTGAAGTGTATGAATGATGTCTTGAATTTCTGAAGTCATGTTTTACACGTTGGTCACGTTGGTCATGTTGGATAAAATAAAACATTTGATAACCCTTTATTGAATACTAGTAAAGTTTGAATGTATAAATGAACAGAAACAAATTGAACTTTTGTGTGAAATGCAGTCACCTTTATTTAGGCTACCTGGCAGAGCATCTCAGTTACAATACCAGAACTGACAACAAACAGTGAACCTGCTCTACATGAATATATCAATTCATAAAGAGAGGAGCTCTGATTGGATCGCTCCCCAACTTATCCCACCACCACCAAGCTAAGGCAGTTCTGATTGGATCACTCCCCAACTTATCCCAATACCAGATATAGTCCTAACTTGTCCCTACTTTCTACATGACCACATTAGGTCTGATTGGATTAAGTCTCAGTCAAACATTTTTGTCTGGTTTTTATTTGTTGATGAAAATGTCAGTTAATTTAGTTTTAGTTTTTGTCCATGTGCACTTGTTTTTATTAGTTACTGTCTAGTTTTCAAAAATAATTAGTCAAAAAAATTAACACTGATCAGCACCATAGTCCATTTACCTCTGTCAGGCCTCTGCACAGATGAAGGGTCTCTCTGTTACCCCGTTATGCCTCAGTGACCTTCGCAAGGACGCCAAAACGTCTCTGGAACATAAATACTGCACCTTGAAACAACAGCATGAACAAGCCTCATGCTGCTGGAACCAACTTCCTCCTGCTTTGTTGTCTGACTCACTTCAAAATAATCACATAGAAAATTGATCAGCATGCTTTTGTGGTTCCCCTTTTGCAACGTGAGCCGCAGAAACTTTGAAGCTGAAAATCAATATTTAAAGCTGCAAATATTTAATCAAAAGTACAGCCTCCATCTCTGAATATGCACATCTAAACCCTCTGTGTGTACACACCTCCTCCAACAGAATAATGTATGTTGTATCTGCATTCAGGACGTACGCTGCTTTGTTCCTCAGCTGGTCAAGAGGAGAGTCGGCGGGGGTCTCAGAAGGATTAATTATAAAACTCCAGAACAAAACAGTCCAATGCAAAGCTGTCAGTCTGTGGGTCCCTCTCTCCTTGTTAGGACAACATGAGACAAACACAAAGAGCAGGGGTCACTGTCATGATGAATCCATATTCGAGTACTGTTTACACTGGGAGGCGTTCATGTCCTTCTCTCATGCATTAAAGGTATTGACCCACGTGAATTTATGCTGCTGTAAGGGATCCGACAGAGGAAGTATCAGGCTGTATTAGTGTTTATGTGGCGTTTCAAGGTCAGAGGTGGACAGTGACAACACAAATTTACTTGTATGCTGGGATTAAGTACAATTTTCACATATCTGTAATTTACTTAAAGGGATAAACCAACATGTTTTTCTGTTTTTGTGTCTTGCCTCACTCCCGAGTCCATGACAAGCAGACAGACACCATTCTTCCGACTGTGCGTGCAGTAACAAGAAAGACGTGCAGAGCTCGCCCACCACTTATTAGCTTAGCTCAAACACTGGGAGTCAATGGGTAGCGTTAGCCTGCCTCTGCCTACAGTCAGATAAACTCTTCAGCAACTCTAAACAGTCCTGTGTGCTTGTTGTGACTCATTTTTTACTGCGTTATGTCATCTATTTTTACACTAAGATTAGCACTTTATGTAATATTCAAAAGGAAATACGAAACTAAACCGCAGGGCGCAAACCACCACGTACGTGCTTGTAAGTAGATCAATAAAACAAAGCCTCTGTTTATGAGTAAAAGAAGATTATGGCCGACTTTGTATGAGAGGACAAGAAATTTTTCTCCGGGGTTTAGTTTTGTATGTATTTCTTTTGAAAGTTAGATAAATTGCTAATCTTAGTCTCTTTGAGAGGTATCGCAGGTCCTTCCTTTCTGCAGCTGTTAGACTCCACAACAAAAACCTCTCCAGTCTTCAATAAACCGTATTTATATTTGTATATTCTGTGCACATGAATAAACTGTACACACTTTAGCATATTGTCTGTATACAGTCATACATATGAATATCTCAAATATCTTTTCCAACTGTAATATATAAAGCATGTTCATAACAGCTTCAAATACCATTAATATGTATTTTATTTATTTTCATTCGTTAGTTTCATCCTTTATATTTCTTGTTGGTATTTTAGCGCTGCTGTAAAAATTGGAATTTCTTCCTGTGGTACTAATAAAGGAATATCCTATCTTTAAACCCTGTTGAAGTCTGATAGCAGTCCCATTTATAGTGTGAACAACAATGAAAAAAAAAACAGATTTCAACAAAAACAGACTAGAGCATTAAGACCTGCAGTGTGAGTGTAGCCATGGACTGGCACCATGAAAAGAACAGGTTGGCTTTAGTTAAAAAAAGAGACAATAATGGCAATAATGAATATTAAATTATCGGCACATCAGATATCTGCAAAACTAGACATAAATCCTTCAGAGAGTTTTTGAGATACTAGGTCTACAAGCCTGAGAAGATCTTGAGGCTTCAACATCTTTGACCAATTACTTTAGAAATATAATCAGCTCTTCCTACAATCAGAGGTGGCATTTGTGCAAGATTGCAAAATAAAGGACTTTGCTGATATGCTGATATTCCCAAACACATTCTCGCTGATACCAATATTTTTTTTGTCAAGAGCACAAAGTCTTGACAAAAATTTACTTGCTTTTGTCAATGTAAGAGTCTATTTAGGATTGAACATGTACTCTTGAAGTGTAAGTATCTAGAATATTGTACTATTTACTCCTGTTTGTTAGATTATTCATGTATTTTATTTAATCTTATTTTAATTTTACTCCAACATGTCATCTCATCACCCTTTTGTCTCTGCAATAACGGTATAAAAACTGGAAATGTGCTATTTTTTAATGTAACTGAAAATAATATTTGAACTTTGTAAACAAACTTTGTTTCTCCAATTTTTTTAATTAACATTTTAAGTTTATTTTGAAAGTACTCACTTCTTTCTTTTTCTCATGCATTGAATGTTTTGCCTTGTAAATATTACAAAACTCAATAAATGCATTGTTCAAAAAGAGTATTTAGGTGAGGATCAGATGTAGAATAAGACAAACAACATTTAACTCATGAAAAAATGGCTGCTTTGACTCAAACGGAGTTCTCCCAGCGTCCTTGAGATACAAGATCATCTTTAAAAAGCCGTTTAACTATTTTAATTGTGTTTTAAATCAAAACTCACATCCTTCATCTTAAGTCATATTTGACCGAGCAACTTTTCTCACACTGGCCCAACATCTGACCGGCAGCGTTGACACTTTGACTCACGTCACGAGGTTCACACTCACAGTTCTTGATGTTCTAGCTTCTTTAAATCCACAAAAACACTCGTCCACCGTCCTGCCTCCGCCGTCTGCAGCCTTGAGACGACTGTTTCCACTTCATAACCTGCTCTCACAGACATTCAGATGAAATGTGAGAGGTGGCAAACTTTTACTGCAACACCTCATGAATTCAAACACAGGCTTTTACAGACAGACTCGCACTCTGTTATTTCAGCTCGCTGGTGTGTTGAAGAGACCTGGCAGAGCTGTTTCGAGGGAACCAGACATTAAGAAGAATATTGATGTCTCAAACTTTATCTCCCTCGACTACATTTACTCGAAAGTCTGCTGCCTGTGTCGACTGGTGATCTTCGCCATCCGTAATACCAGCAAAGCAGACCTCCCACTTCAACATTTCCTCTGCTGAAATTACATTTTCATGCCGGAAATACCCCGAGGCATTCTAATTGCTCAGGGTGCCTTCATCTTTTTTGCTTTTCGGCTAAAATATGATGAAATACACCTTGAAGGCTCATACTAGGAAGTCAAAGAGGAAGAGTTTGAAGATGTAACATAAATTATGTTGAGAAGAAGGGCCGCAGAGTTTGAGAGGAGAGGTGAGGCTTTCTATCAGGACAAATTCTGAGAAACCTTCACACAAATTGTGAATATTTAAGATTTCATTTCTCTTGCTGTGTCGGTTTCACCCGTCACGAGAGGTCAATGTTAGAGTCAAGTTTTTCTAATACAGGGAAGTCAAGTGTAATTCACTAGAAAACTCCTGTTCTGAATTTGTGTTTAAGATTTAACATGAGGGTAAAATTCTCTACTGCGAGGATGGATTTTCATCATTTTCATTTGCAGTGGCATCTTTGGTAGGGTGACCACACTCCCAATTTAGCAAGGACCGTCACGGTTTCAAGCCTTGTGTCCCATGTCCCCACAAATATCCGGAAAAAGGTTAATATGTCCCGATTTAGGACAGTCTTCATCCCTATTCTAACCGACTGAAATAAGATACTACATCAAGCTTGCTCCTCTGATTTGTCTGTAGTTATTCAAGACAATTGATACTACTTTTCAGTGTAAAAACTGTAATAATTAGTATTTTTTTCTAACATAATTTATTTTTAGGTCTTTTTTCTCTTTATACAGCTAAATTTAGAGATGTATATACACTGGCTGGTCTATTCAGAGCACCAGAGGATTCAGCCTAACCTTGCAGAGCAGCTGGATCAGCTTGACTGAATGTCTGGAGATCGTGTATTTACTGAGATTAAATGCTAACAGATTCAGTATCAGTTTTATCAGATCTGGACCACATTTCTTTATTTAATAAAAAACAAATATCAAGACTAAAAACTTCTCTATAATAAGGAGGTTTTTCAACTTGTTTGAGGAGTATTTGTTTCATGAAGTGGCTCACATTCTGCAGTGCATGCTTATGGCATTGTCTGATTGGCCTGCAATTAATGTGATTGACAGAATGATCATCCAATCACCTGCCGGATATGATTCTGAAAGGTTCTGTCCATTCTCTAACACTTTCTTTGGGCACTTCCCCAAATGGACTAGAGAAATATCTTGGAGGGTCTGGCAGTCTTTGAGGGAAAAGTCCTGATGCCGTGGACTTTGTTGTGCTGCACAGACCAGCCTCATTTTGCGATTATCTCCTTGTATATATGAAATGCCAAGCTATTGGGATATTTCCATAGTCAGATGTTAACATCAATGGACAACACTCCACTTTTTTATACGTCATGTCCTTGATCTGTCTTCATTCTTTGAATTTTAAATGACCAACTGTATCAATATTTAATAAAGGTGCTGCATTATTTACACTGTTTACAGTCAAAGTGCATTGGAAATTAGTGAGTTGCTAAAAGAAACTGCTCATTCATGGTAAGAATGATAGTACATGAAAGAGGCTGAGTTTGTATGGCAGTATAAAGCTTCAACCAACCAAAGGCAAGTAAGGGAAATCATTGATTACACAAGCTCAATAGATTACCATTACTCTGTAATATATTACAATCAATAGTTAGTTAGTGTAATTTAACACTAATATACTAAAAAAAATCCTTATTGTCTAACACAAACAATTACCAAGCTACAATGACTACAACTACAATTATTTGGAAATTCCTTTAGCCCCATCCCATTATCATTACAGTCCCTGATTTCAACTTTAGAGAGGTCAACAAAATTAAATACAGGGTAGTTCCTGCAAACAGCACACATATATTAGTGTGACCTTGACAAACAATCATGGATGACCTGCTGCTGTGGACTTGCTCCACTCCATGTGCTCGTTCCTGCATCAACCATCAACAGAAATAACATAATATAACATGAATTCATACTTTTAGACCAGTTAAAATCATTTTAATGGCAGTTCAGGTAGATGCTGCTATATTTATCAACATCATTCCTCTCCAGTTTATATAAATTAGTTTTAATATTAGATTGATCTCTCTATCCATGGTTGTATTGATTGGATGATCTTGAAAATGAGATGCCTGACCCAGGGGCTTACCTCTAATATATTTAACAAATATGGTGCTATACAAATAAAGGTTGATTGATTGAGTCTATATTCAGCAGAGACAAATATGATTTTGGCCCCTTTGTTTCTGCATGGATGGATACATCTGTGGATAGATGTATGTGTATATACAAATATATTTTTATATGCATTTGTATATATGCATATATGTCTGCCTATAAATGAAGAGCATGGCTTCAGCCTGCTCTGGTGTAAAGTGCCTTGAGATAACACTTAATAAGAACTGGTGCTGTACAAGGAGGTAACGCCAAGGAGGTGATGTTTTTGCCGGCGTATGTTTGTTTGTTTGTTTGTTAGCAGGATTTCACAAAAACTACTGGAGGGATTTTGCTGAAATTTTTAGGAGATGTTATAAATGGCTCAACTTAGAAATAATTAGATTTTGGTGGTGATACAGATAACCACTACAAGCAAACGATGGTTTTTGCTCAATAACTGTCTAACTAATAATGATATCAACATGATTCTGAGTGCTAGGTGTGGGTTTTCAGTGTCATTAATCATATTATGATGGTAACTTTATTACGGAGTGCTGTCTACTTATTTTATATATCCAGTAATTTTCAGTATCATTTACTTGACAAGAGCCTTGGGGGACTCGTGGCCGCTCCTGAGGGACTTGAGACTTGACTTGGACTTGCAACAGGTGACTTGTGCCCATCTCTGATGTCCACTCAGACTCAAGGATGAATCCCTCAGATACTAGAATAAGTCTGTGGCATTAAATCCTGTTAAAAATACTCACCTACACCTCTAAAAAAAAAAAAAAACAGATTTCTACCTTTGGCACTGACAGAAACCCTGGCTCATGCTCTTGCTCGCTCCTGTTCTTTCACTGCCCGGCGGTTATAAACCCCACAGAGGGTTCATCTCTTAGGTGGTTGTTCTACTGCTTTTTGGACGATGTGCATAAACACACTGTTGTCAATATTTCAGGTTTAGACTGGAGGCTTTTCTTCTGTTTTTGTCTCACTCAGAAATCTTGTTGTTCTTATCTGCCTCTCAGCTCCTAGTCCTTCTGCCAAACCCTGTTTTTAAGCTCTCACACTGAGTTCAGTTTCATTATAACTCAGTAAAGAAAGCCTCTGATCGGTGGAGAGAAACTGGTGTTGTATTGAAAAGCAGCACCTTAAGGTGAATCTGCGAGGAGAAGTCGACGGAGAGGAACAGAGAAGCGTGTTTCCTCTCTCCTTGCTGCAGGCTGCTTCAGAAGGATAAAGAAAACAAACAAGACCCTACAGGAGAAGGTCAATGAGGAGCTGACATTTAATTTCTACCTCCTTCACAGCACTTAAGTCTGGTCAGAGAAGTTATCTGAAGGATGAGAAGTAATTATGGGGTGATAGGGAGGATGTATGGTCCACAGCCTGTTGAGTTTCTCCTCTGCAAACACAAAAGGTTTAAAGTCGCTCTGAAGACAGAGATTTAAATGGCTGTATGTTGCTCTGAGGCTTTCTCAGCATGACCTTGATTATACTGAGACGGGCGCTGAAAGTTTGGCATTAAGGCCTGAGAAACAGTTGCTGTTTGTCCTTGAGTTTTTGAGCATGCCTGGCTGTGTAACAAGAGCTACACTTGACGATGACGCCAACTCTGGGATAAAAACCACCTAACAAATACCACCATTCAGCAGTAGTTTGGTGTGGACTCTGCCATCATTCTCCAACATCGATTACAGCACGATGTGTAACTATGAAGCTTAATGACAGAGTAACAGCAGGATAATCTCATATTCCTAAAATCATAGCGCAAACCGAGCTGAGGCAAACGGGATGACCAGGGGGCACTAACAGCAAATCCAAACCAGCTCTGCAGAATTTATCAAAGCAAGCATCTGTCATAAAAAATATGTTTTTCTAAATAGAATTCATATTATTATCACAGCCAAGTTGCTCTGTTAAAAGACTTCAGTTTCAAACAGTGGATTAAACACTATTCAGCTGAAATTAATTAAAAACAAGCTGTGAATTAAGTTCTGTCAGTAACCCTCTGGCATTTGGATCATTTTAAGCATTAAACATGTTTTTATTTATCATTGACTTTTAACCCTCTACAGCAGGGATCGTCAGCTATATTTGTGCAAGGCTTAGTTTTTCTCTTAGCATATGCTATGGGGGCCAGATTTACCAACACATTATTTATTATTATTTATTAAAAACAACAATAATAAAGAATTTTGGTCCAGTTAAAATATTCTTAGTTATCAGTCCCTATCACCAGTCCTGAAGCAGCCACATGGGGTTTCAGTAATAGTTGTAGGTATGTAATCACAAAAGGCTAAATTAAAACAACAACACACTGTTACTTCACACATTTTATCATTTTAGTGATATGGAAAAGCACAAGGGCAAACAAGAATAGAAAATTAAAGGATGAACTTGATTTTTCTGTGGAAAAAATCTGAATTCTGTGGAAAAATAGTCAAATAAATACATAAATAAATAAATAAATAAATAAATAAATAAAAATTGTATTGTGTTTTGGGGAAAAACTCAAAATTCTAAGATTAAATGTAGAAATATGTGAAAAAGTCTAAACTCTGAAATTAAGGTAGGAATTATGAGGACAAAAGCAAGAATTCTGAGCATTAAGTCATCATTTATTTGGGAATTAATAATCTAATCTCAGAATTCTGAATTTTTTCACATAAAAAAGTCGAATCTCTAAAAAACTTTCTCTGCAGTGGCCTCATTCTTTTGCTGTATAATAAAATTTCTGGTCCATGGAAAGCGTTCACGGGCCTGAGAGAATCCACACATGACTGGCAAGAACATACAATCTCCACACAGGAAGGCCCTGACAGACACAGGGATCGAACCAGCAACCTTCTTGCTGTGAGGCACATGCACTACCTGCTGTGCCCAAGGTCAGCTGGGATAGGCTCCAGTCCTTTATACTCCCTGGTTTGGTCCCCGTGTCCATCAAATTAAAAAAACAGCAGAAATGAAATAAAAACAGATATAGTAATTTATAGAAACCGCTAAATGAAATTAAAAAAAGCTTAAATAAAGTATAAATAAGATTAAATAAATTATAAAACTACAGCAAAAATGAATGATAAAAAACAGCTAGAATGAATTATACAGACAGCTAAAATAAATCATTATAACAGCTAATATAAATCATATAAATAAGCTATAAAATATAGTTAAACTGCGGTAAAAATATAAAAACAGCAAAAGTATGAAAATAGCTAAAATTAATTACAAAAAAGCTAAAATAAATTATGAAATCACAGCAAAAAATGAACAATGAAAATGAATTATATAGACAGCTAAAATAAATCATTAAAACAGGTAAAATAAATCAGGAAAACAGCAATAAAATATTGTTAAACTGCAGAAAAAATATAAAAACATTTAAAGAAATTAAAAAAACAGCTAAAATAAGTTATGAAAATAGCTCAAATAAGTTATAAAAAAAGCTTAAATAAATTATGAAAACATAGCAAAAATTTATGATAAAAACAGCTAGAATTAGTTATACAGAGAGCTAAAATAAATTACGAAAACGGGTAAAATAAATCATAAAACAGCTAAAAAAAAAAATAAAACTGCAGTAAAAATATAAAAACAGCTAAAATAAATCATGAAAATAGCTAAAATAAATTATAAAAAAGTCAAAATAAATAATGAAAACACAGCAAAAATTAACGATAAAAATTGGTAGAATGAATTATACAGACAGCTAAAATAAATTATGAAAACAGGTTAAATAAATCATAAAATGGCTAAAAAAAATAGTAAAACTGCAGTAAAAATGTAAAAACAGCAAAAAAAAATGAACAAATTGAACCATGTGCACAAACACATGTTGATTAACTTAATTGGTGAGTCTTAATTGGCCTTAGTTAAGGCCATAGACAGTAGATGAATGGATGGATGTTGGTTTCAGCGAGTCTAAACCGATATCTGCTGCACAAAAACACGATACGGGCAAAACGATGCCACACCTTAGCTGATGTAAAAGTAGATTCTGCCTTTTTCTGTCTTTAAATGTTAAAAGCTGGAGAATTATCTGTATTGTATTTTAACCACATCCCCTTTCCACTTTCCCTTCCTAATTGCTTCAAGCCCCAGATGCTACAGATACGAGGGGTCATGAGACTGCAATTGGTTAACAAGGAAGGACCAGCTCTGCCTCCCATGGGTGCAAAAAAAGTCTTTTTCATCACAGTCAGGCCCGAGCTGAATGAAGACGGATGTGTCTGTGGAGGAGCTTTAATGACCTCTGTTTTCTCTGGAGTGGTATTATTTCATCGCAGCTTCAGACCTCCTTTAGTACACCAAAATTATACCATTTAGGAGTCATACTCGCCAAATATTATTATCCTTTCTTACGTCTTGTTTTGGTTCCCGAGCTCCGTGTTAAAGACTTTGGAGGGAGCGTGACCTTTTTTAAGGATTAGGAAAAATGGAGCTGTCTCCGAGCATGAGCTGACCTTTATTTTGAGATCCCCTCCTCGGATCTCATGACGCCGAGTTCCCCTTAAAATATTTTGGGTGACTCACTCGGCAGTTATGGAGTGCTGTGCTGTCTGCGGAGCGCTGAGTGGGTGTATGTGATGGAGAGTGGTGAGCTGCACCCAGACGGGCTGCACCGACTCTAATTACTCCCAAGGAGGAATCACACCAAACTCCTGTGTACGGGTGTGTGTGTGTGTGTGTGTGTGGGTGTGTGTGTGTGTGTGTGTGGTAGATTAAATGAGGATCCAGGGAACACAGAGTCAGATGTTCTGTCTTCCTGAGCACTTTAGCTTTCTGACTTTTGGAAACAGCCTGCACGCCCATTGTAAAGGCAGTGGACGGTGTTTTTCTCCTGGATAATTGGATGGTTTGGCACGAAGCTGAAGATTATTGCCCACACAGCAAATATTAGCGGCAGAATGTGAGATATTTTGACCTAAAGTGAAGGATTATCCCAAGGAGCAAGCAAAGATGGCTGTAAAATTGAGAAGAAAGTGAAGAAAGGAGAACAACTGATGAAGTAATCGTTTACAATTAAATGAAAAGTCTTAAATTAGGAAAACACTGACAGGTCATATACCCGTGTTGTTCCCCAACTCTCTCTCTGTGGCTGCCGTGATTGGCTACAACTTCTTAGACTACTACATAAGATAAGCAGAGCAGGTAATGTAAGGGTTGAATAATAATACTACTGACTAAAAAAGCACTCAGACCTCTGCCAAGCAGCTCAGTTCTGCAGTGGCTTTTCCACAACCCCTGTAAAAGATACAATTCTGGATCACCAGATCCAGAACAGAGCCAGGATCCAGACCAAACTCAGCACAGACATGGAGGTTGTTATATCCTGCTTGAACACAACAAGTTTTGGGAACATAAATGTTGTCAATGGGATTTCCCATTATAAAGTTCAATGTTTTTTTGTGACATTAATCTGGATCAGATCCAGATGAAATTTACCTTGATGATAGAGACATGGACCCCATATTATCCTGTCAAATTGGAATCGATTACAAAACAGCAGAGATATGATTTTTCAAAGTTCCACCCAGTGTTAACTGATGGGATTTTGTAAAAATTTGGGATTTTCTTGCAACCATGTATGTATCAACACCAAAATGTAATTATTTTTAAGTTGGACCATTACCAACATCTCCTGAAAATTTCAGCAAAATCCATCCAGTAGTTTTTATATAATCTTGCTAACAAACAAACAAACATACTCCAGCAAAAATATAACCTCCTTGGCAGAGGTAATAATAACATTTTTTTGTATAAAGTAGCACTTTTAAAAACAAAGATTTACAAAGTGATTTGACACCCCTCACACACAAACACAAATGGCAGAACAAACCAACACAACAAGAACCAAGAAGAGAGACAATCAATCAAGGATGTTACTGGTGCTGACTGCAGCCAAATTACCATCATCTGCCAGAGAAGGGCTTAAAATAAATAAATAAATAAATTGATAACTTAAAAAATGTTTTGTCTTTCGCTCCCATGTCTTCTTTTTGCGTGTTAAAGCTCCACTTAGAACCTTCTTAAGACCCAACAGTGGAAAATGCAAATTCTTGCAATTTTTCAACTGGTCTTAAGATAGGATGACCATACGTCCTCTTTTGCCCGGACATGTCCTCCTTTTTGGTCGTAAAATTATGTCCGGGGGGATTTTATAAAATTCCCTAAAATGTCTGGGTTTTGCTCAGCTTGTTTTACAGACAAAGCTGTCGCCGGTGACAGAAAGAGACTTGCATGATTCAAACTACCGTAACTCCTTCAGTATCCTCGCTATCCAAATAATTCCAATGAATTCTGAAAGCTGAGAAGTGACACTGATAAACGGTACACTATGGTAATGAGGGGGAGCTACGGGAAGTGAACTGTTTCATTGTCGGAGGTTTATTGGTATTTTCTGTGTAAATAATGTAAAAATATTGTAAATAATAACATTAGTATCATTCTGGAGTGTTTTCTTGCCGTTCTTTTGCCGTATTTTCACCTAGTTCATCTTTTTTGACATTGTTTATTTCATCTTATTTTGAGTTTTATGGATTTTATGGTTTCTGTTTTGTCTTCACAAAAGTGTTGTACTTGTTCATTTAGAATTGTTTACAAAGAGGAACCTGTTGAAATTCATTTTTTTTCTTTTCCTGTAATTACACACTGTTTTAAGCGTTTACAACTTAATAATGACAAATACTTGCAGGAATGTTGTATTTTAACCTGAAAAAGGTGCAAAATAATTGACTCAAAGGGCATTTTCTGACACATTTATTGACAAAAAATGCAAAAAAATGAAAAAAAAAAAAAAAAAAAAAAAAAAGGCCAGACTGCCATTTATATTCACTGCACTGGACAGTGAGCGTGCATGCTGAGTGCGTCATGACACAACACATGCTGCTGAGGGTCCTCCTTTTGGCTTTTCAGAATATGGTCACCCTATCTTAAGATTTTGATCAGGAGTGTATGGAGTTAACTATAATGTATCACATAACCCAAGCTGCCGTACAAAAATGTTCAGGGAAAACTGATTAATTATGCACATTTTGTTTGTTGATGTTGGGGCTGTTTTGGCTCCATACATGCACACTTAGTGTTACTTTATCTTGACATGTATCTAATCTACCTCGGTGTCCTTGAGCCAAACAAACCTCTCTCCACTCCAGGTTATCTCATATATATCTCACCTTGGCTCGGGCTCTCCTGGATAAAAATCTTATGTGCGCTGACGTCTCAAAGTCTGAATAAGCAGCTTTAGCAGACCTTACAGTGAGAGAGATATTACTGAGGATATGAAGATGAATATTAGGATGAATAAGCTCCAAAGATCAGACAGTGATCACACTGTGGAGCTCTTAATCTTTCAGACTGTTGGGTACATTTTAAAAATCTCAGTGGGACTCAGTCAAATTAAACAAGTACGAATAGCCTGAAAAGTGCCAAGGAAGTCAGACAAATCCCCAGCTGGGCGAGGATTTGTTCAGAGGATTTGTTGTCCTGTTATGATAAAATGTGTTAATTGTTCACTGTCTGATAAATGACAAAACGAGCTTGTGCTGTTTTATGTTCGTCGGAGCCTCTGGAGTAAAACACTGATTAATCTGCCGGCCCACGGCGAGGGTTTATCTCTTATTTGAGGGTCATTTCTTATCTTGTATGATGATGCTCTGAACCACAAGGACACACTGAGGAGACGAGGACAGGAGATAAGTCCAGTCCAAATAAAAACACAGTAAACACATCTGTAGACCTCCTGGTTCTGTAACACTAACACCTGAGGAGAGTTCACTCACCAGCCACTTTATTAGGTACACCTTACTGGTACCAGATTGGACCCCTTATTGCCTCCAGACCTGCCCTAACGTCTGTAGCATGGATTACAAAGTGTAGATTTGCTGTCTGAACATCCATGATGAGAATCTCCTTTACATCCCAAAGGTGCTCTGTTGAATTGAGATCTGGTGACTGTGGAGCAGTGTTAATTTTGACAGCACTTTCTAATTTAGTTTTAGTTTTAGTCTTTTTGCTAAAATATCTTTCAGTTTCAGTCATAATTTAGTCATCTGAATTGTTTTAATTTTAGTCTAGTTTAGCTGATGAAATTTCCCAACATTTTAGTCGAGGAAATCTGTAAATTCTAGTAAAATATGAAGTGTAAAGGGTAAGGCATTTTTTATGTTTCCTTGAGTTTCTGAAGTCATGTTTCACACTTGGATAAAATGAACCATCTAATAACCCTTTATTGAATGCTAGTAAAGTCTGAATGTATAAATGAACAGAAACAAATTGAACTTTTGTGTGAAATGCAGTCACCTTTATTTAGGCTACCAGGCAGAGCATCTCAGTTACAATACCAGAACTGACAACAAACAGTGAACCTGCTCTACATGAATATATCAATTCATAAAGAGAGGAGCTCTGATTGGATCGCTCCACAACTTATCCCACCACCACCAAGCTAAGGCAGTTGTGATTGGATGTCCCTCTTAACTCATCCAACCTTTCCACACAACCAAAGTAGCTGTGATTGGATATATTCCTAACTTGTCTCTACTTTCTACATGAGCAAATTAGGTCTGATTGGATTAAGTCTCTGTCAAACATTTTAGTCTAGTTTTTATTTGTTGATGAAAATGTCAGTTAATAAAGTTTTAGTTTTTGTCCATGTGCACTCGTTTTTTTTAGTTACTGTCTAGTACTCAACAGCAGAAAAAAAGGTTGTTGACGAAAACTAGTCTACAAAATGAACACTGCTGTGGAGGCAACGAGAGTGCAGTGAATTCATTGTCATGTTCGAGAAACACCTTTGAGATGATCTGAGTTTTGTTATGTGATGTGTTGTCCCGCTGGGAGTTGAAACCAGAAGATGGGTACACTGTGATCATGCTAAAGTGGCACTAAGGGGCCCAGAGTGTGCCAAGAAAACCATAATACCATCACCAGCCCAAACCATTAATACAAGACAGGATGGATCTGTGCTTTCTTGTTGTTTAAAGCAAGTTCTGATCCTTTTGTCTGAATGTGCAGCAGAGACTGAAACTCATCACCAGGCAGCATTTTCCAGTCTTCTATTGTCCAGCTCTGGTGAGCTTGCACGCTTAAACAATGCTTAACAGCTTAAAGCCAAGGATTATGATGTTACTAATGGGTTGAGACTGTCATCTTGACTGTAGTCTCCCAGTTATTTTTTCAGCTGTTATTGGTTCATAACGTACAAACTAAGGCTGTCACTAATCCCCAAATTAAATTTGTATGGGTTTCAAGAATACACAAAATATTCCAAGATATTCAACCAGTTCTCCCTGCCGGGCCAGCTAAACAAGCTGTTTCAGTTAGATAATTTTGTCCTTAAATCTAGCAAGCTTGTCTGTGATGGCCTTTTTCTGCACCCCTGGAAAGGTGGACGCAGTGTAACAAGCACAATGACATTTAAGTGTCATTCAATTCGTGCATAATTCATGTAAATGATATGAATGCCATATAAGACAGCTATAGCAACTTATGAAAATACAAAATAAGTGATAAAAAAATTGCAAAAACAGCTCAAATAAATGATAAAAACAGCTATTAAAATGTATAAAAACAGCTAGAATAAATGATCAAAAAAGCTACGATAAATAATAAAAACAGCTGCAATAAATTAAAAACAGCTTTAATAAGATATAAAAACAGCCTAAGTAAATGAAAAAGCTATAATTAAAAAGAAAGAAGCTACAATAAAATAAGAAAAACAGCTAAAACTAATCATAACAATAGCTAAAATAAATGATAAAAATGCAAAAAAATAAATTATAGAAACACATGAAAATTAAAGATTAAAAACAGCTAAAATAAATTATAAAAAAGCTAAAAATAAATAATAAAAATGGCTAAAATGAATTTTACAACAGCTATAAGGGCAAAACAAATAAAATCAGCTGTAAAATTTGGTAAAACTGCAGTAAAAATATAAAAACAGCAATTTGAAATATTAAAGCAGCTAAAATAAATTATGAAAACAGCTATTAAAATATAAAAAAGCTAAAATAAATGAATAAACAGAACCCATGTGCTCAAACACAAGCACACATTCTGTCATTATTACACTGATCTCTTATGGATATGAATTTCTAACCCCAGTTTGGAACAGATATCTGATCACCAATTATGAACTGACAGCCCTAGAACAAACATTTATTAAAGTGAATGTAAAATAATTCTGATCATGTCTGAATGAAGTTCCTTTAAGTCTAAAAAAAGATCCTGAATTCCTCATTGGAGAGGAAAGCACAGCACATGTAAATACGGATATCTACATTTTAAGTCTATTTAAATGAGCCCAGATGGCTGACACTAACTTCACCTGCTCTAACACAACAATAACCCTTTAAAGGACGGCCTCCAACTTCTCCGCCCGACCATAAATCCACAGATAAACTCCACAAACGCTCCTCACTGTCGCCTTGAAGCATTTATTCCACGACATTAACCGGGAGAGCGTTCTTCATCACAGGAAATGACTTTTGTTACTGCTGCTTTTCCAGGGGGACTCTGCTTCAACTGCATCAGGCACAACAGTAAACAAGGCTCACACCTACCCACAATGCACCTCTCTTCTCATAAAGCAGGGGACCATCACAAGTAATACATTTCTACAAACCTGAGAACTGGAGAAAATAGAGTCTGCAGCGTGAAAAGCTTCATGATGTGAAAACCAATGCAGATGAAATAATGCTGAGTAAATAAAAAACAGAAAACAATGATTAGCTAATGATTTTCCAATTATATATAAGTGATCACACACAAAGACAAGGTATTCAATGTTCAAACTAATAAAATTAATTTTTCTTTTATCACTCATTCTGAATTTGATGCCTGAAACATGTTCCAAAAAAGCTGGGACAGGGGAATGTTTACCACTGTTTGCCCTGAGGACACCAAGTGTTGAAGCTTTTTATTCCCTCCCATTCTTGCTTGATGTTTGACTTCAGATGCTCCACAGTCAGGGGTTTTCGTTGTTGTATTTTGTGCTTTATAATGTACCACACATGCTCAATAGGGGACAGGTGTGGACTGCAGCAGGTCAGTCTAGTCCCTGCTGTTGTAACTCGAGCAGAATGTGTCTTCATCGTCTCTGAAATAAGCAGGGACGTCCCTGAAAAAGATGGATGGCAGCATGTTGCTCCTAAACTTGTATGTACCTTTCAGCATTAATGGAGCCTTCACAGGTGTGCAGGTTACCCATGCAATCGGCACTAACACCCCCCCATACCATCACAGATGCTGTCTTTTGACCTTTGCTCTGATAACAGTCTGGATGGTCCTTTTCCTTTTTAGCCTGAAGGACACCACGTCCATGATGTCCAAAAACAGTCTGAAATGTGGACTCAGACCACAGCAGACTTTTCCACTTTGCCTCAGTCCATCTCAGATGAGCTCGGCCCAGAGAAGCCGGCGGTGTTTCTGGGTGTTGTTGATATTTGTCTTTGTCTTTGCATGGTAGAGTTTGACCTTGACCTTGTAGATGTAGAGATGAGCTGTGTTAACTGACAATGGTTTTCTGAAGTGTTCCTGAGTCCACGTGCTGATATCCTTTACAGAATGATGCTGCTTTATAATGCAGTGCTGCCTGAGGGACTGAAGGTCAAGGGCATTCAATGTTGTTTTTGGCCTAATGTTTAGAGATGGAGTCTCTTAATCTTTTAATGATATTATGGACTGTAGATCCATATAGTCCTTGCAATTGTATGATTAGAAACATTCTTAAACTGCTGGACTGTTTGCTCTACAGCTCTTCACAAAGTGGTGAACTTTTCCCCATCTTTGCTTCTGAATGACTGAGCCTTTTACACCCAATCTTTACACTCACTTGTTTCCAGTTCACCTGTGGAATTTTCCAAGCATCCCTTAACTTTCCCAGTCTTTTGTTGCCCCTGTCCTGGCTTTTTTGAAACATGCTGCAGTAAATATTTGCAAAAAAATCAATACAAGTTATCGGTTTGAACATTAACTTTCTTTTCATTCAGTTGAACATAGGTTGAAATGAATTTGCGAATCATCTTATTCTGTTTTTATTTATGTTTTACACAATGTCCCACCTTCATTGGTGGGACATTGCGTCTTTAGCAGGTGACCACTGCACTCGGTGAAGATGGATTAATGGCATTCGTCCTGCTGAGTCATTTAGCTGTTCCACTCTAAAACTACCATTTCAAGCAGAAAAGTTTCATATTGTTGCTTCAAACAACTATTTATGCAGTCAGGACTGAAAGTTAGCTTCTCACTTATCTGCATCACATTATCTGTGTTAGTTACCCCCCCTCTCGCAGTAAAAACAACCCCCTGGTGGGTCTATTTACAAGCATTAAGACAGAGAAAACCCTGCCAGCCTTCATGGGAAAATGTCCCATTTCCACTGGACAGGAATCACCTGGAGACCTCGTGTGTTTTAAACATCCACCCCCCTCAGGGATTATCTCTGGGTGCAAGTGAAATGTAATGGGTCTCCATGCTGAGCAGCAACCGAGCCTTTTCAATTTGCTCACAAAAATGCAAATCCAAGCTGTCTTTAATGATTTCCTCTGCCGCCCGGAGAAAGAAAAGCCAGGAAAAACAAAGAGTTCCCACTAAAGACAAATACTCCCAGGGCCATGTTTGCTGAGAAATGGTGTCATGCAAATGTGAAACTTTCATGGAGTTTGTTGGAGCAAACTGTGTGTGTTCAGACTTCTTTTGTAAAGACAGAAACTCATTACAGCATCAGCTCCTGGACTGCAAAGAAGAGCGCTTCCAGAGGGAACCTGAGACTGAAGACGCCTCGAAGAGCAGAGGAAGAGGGAGGAGAGGCTCAATGATCAGGTGATGGTGATGACAAATAATCCCTCGGACTGACTGACAACAAAGATGAGACCTACACTCATTTGTTCCTTGGCATTTTTCTCTAATTCAGCCCAATTCAGGCTGATGTGCAGTATAACAGAGCAGTTTCACAATGTTGTTCAACAGGGGTGTCAACATTGTGGCATGGGGACCAAAATGCAGCCCAGAGACCACATTACATTGGCCTGTAACATACTCTAAGAGCCTGTTTTTACACGACAATGTTGTCACCAGAAACTAAAAGGTTTTTCCAAGAAGGTTCATCTTACGGAGGCGTGATCATCCTCTCAGATTTGACAGGTCGACCACGCCTCCTGCTGTCTGGTCGCTCCTCCAGGATGGTGCTCCAGGTTTGTGACAGCATGTATGCCTCCGTAAGATCAGCTGAAAAAAGGACACGTCACACTAACATCAAGGGACACTTCTGATGAGGACGGAAGATTTCCGTCGAAACATGTAAAGGTATGAACTAAAAAACCTCCTTGTCTGTTAAAAAAGTAAGCATGAAAGGTTTTTCCTTCGCGGTTTCAAAAGTGCTCCGCGTTCACATGGAGATGATGTGAAAACGATGTGTTCACACAGATCTGTGAGAACGACTGAAAACGCTGTAGTGTGTATGCCAAGCCAGTAGTTGGCGATGTGGGTTTGTAGTGAAACAGCGGTGTTACAACAGGCGTACACTGTCTGGTGAAGACAAACTTTTCACAATCAACAATGGCGACTGGACACACGAAGACGCAGGATTTTCTTGTCTGGATAACAAATCCATTTCTGTCTGGATAAAAAACTGGGCACACTAAGTAGCACACATGTTGCTCGGTAGACGGCCAAAGCTGTTGTTGTTGTGCAACCTTCATCTGGAAGAGTACTGAGCATGCTCCACACGTAATCGTTTTCCCTGAAAATACTGATTCCTGCTTACACGGAGACGGATACCAAAATGTCTTCAAAACTTTTTACTCCGGACCCTGGCTTCAAAAGTTTGTGGATTCAGGCACTCCGGGCATGGTTTTCGTGTAAACAGAAGACGCAAACACAACAAAACCTCTCCGATTTTGTGTGTTTTCATTGTCGTGAAGGCTTTTGCTTCATTAATGAATAATGACAAACGTTTTAAGATGACAAATATCACAAATCACACTGATTCTCTTCACTATCAATTCTGTACAAGATGAACAAAGTTTATTTACTAGGTGTCGTCCCGTCTCCGTTCTCAACTTTTTGTGAAATGTCATTCTTTTATTTTTCTGTGCGTGGCCTCCAGTGAAAAAATGTTTGGACAACCCTTTTGTAGATGAACTTGGACCCCAAATATTGAAATTCATCTACCCAAGATATAACACTAGACCGGCTGACCTGACATGAGTTCTGATTTGCTGAAGCACAAAAGAAAAAAAAAAAAAAGAAACTTAACAAAAAACAAATAAACAGGCATGAAAATGGGTCAGGGATGAAAAGGGTGAGAAGGACACAACTCCTCTCGGGGGCTCCAGGGCATGCTCCCCCGTAAGAAAATGCTGAATATTTCATACTTAAAAGCATTAATCTGATGCATTTTGAGAATAAAATCCAACAGAATTACAAGACAGAATGAATATATAATAAAGTATATATCTATACTAGGGCTGGGTATTTCCAGCAACCACACGATACAATACGTATCCCGACACTGAGACCACGATACGATATGTATCCCGATACGTGTAAATTGTGAACATTGACTACACTTTTAACAGAATTCCCGACAAGTTTTGTTTTTATTACAAGAAGAAGTAGAACAAGGATGAGTTTTAAATGATTCTACAACTTAAGAAGCTTAAATTCAGGTCCTTAAAGATGGTAGACCTAAGTTCAATTTGGAGCATGTGCTTCATCATGTAGTTTGGTTTCGACTTTGAACTGTGCCTTTGTTAACATTACCTAAAGAGTATTGACAGCAACTGTCAAAACATTGAGGCCGTATAGATTCTGTAGAATTCGAATCGATACACGTATCCCCAAGGAGTGTGTGACGATATTTTGCCGTATCGATATTTTGAGCACAGGCCTAATCTATACATGGTCAAATTGGCTGAATGAACTTTTATCTAATGTTTTGTCCCGTCCATTACCCCCACCCCACCCAAAAAAAAAAAAAAAAAAAAAATTCTCTGATCGACACGGTTCATGTAGGTCACCTATTTTGGTTTCAAAACTGCAAATTTTGTCAAAAGGTGAGTGATTTTCATGCCTGTATAAAGGACGACAGGGGACACCATGACTGAAGGACAACAGAAATGAATGTCTTTATCCAATCATATATGTTTCTCTCGCTAGCTCAATCAGGTATTTCATCAAAGGCATAAATATCCAACATGTTAGATATTTAGAACATGAGATCAGGCCGGCTTCAGTCTTGCTAGGAGTGGTAAATAATTGTATTGAGGATTATTTGACAATAATCAGTTGGACAAGCCCTGAATCAGGTCAAGACCCGACCACTGAGGGGGGTAAATACAGGCAAAAACCCGTCTTAAAACTTCTGTAGTCCTAAACGGCCTGAGAGTAAAGAGGAAACACTTGTGATTTCCCTCAGTGTGTTTTTAAAGAGCAGCTGAATGTGAGAGCAGCTCATGAATATTGTATGGGATCTTATGACTCCATTAACTGTGATCTATGCAACTTTAAGCAAGCCAGCATGAAATGAGGCGGTTTAATGTGGCTTTAAAGGAGTATTTGTCATGTTCACACCGGGGAGGCTATCTATAAGATAAGGGCTGTTTAGAAGGTAGACAACCGTGAGTGAAGGCTTTTCACGCCTGCTTTAAAGAACACAGTTTTCAGCTACTCAACAAACATTTGGCTTCAGAGAGAGAGTCAGTGCTTAGACGAGTTTAAACATCTGGAGACGACACGAAGATTCTGCCACACGGTCCTGCTGTTGTTGTTCTGTTGTGAAGCTTCATCCCTCCCACATTTGCTCCATCCACAGTCGTGTCCCAAACCAGGGATGTTATTTGTGTGCACCAAACAAGTGGTATTGACCAAATAATAAAACAGCTGTATATGTGATCAGTGTTTGTTTAATGTAGTTATAGTTTATTTACACTCACTGGTCATTTATTAGGTTCAGCTAATGAAACTGGGGATCATCCCATCACATGGAAGCACTTTAATGCATTTAGGCATGTAGGCATAGTCAAGATGACTTGCTGAAGATCACACCAAGCATCATAGTGGGACAGAAAGCTGGTTCAAGTGTTTGTGCAAGCCTCTCTGACTATTCCACAAACTGCTGATCTACTGGGATATTCATGCACAACCATCTATAGAGTGTACAGAGAATGGTCGTAAAAACAGAAATATCCTGAAAGTCCACACAGAAACAAAAACGTTTTCGTATTTCAAAAAACATGTTTGTCCACATTAACGCTGAAAACACTGTAGTACATATGCCAGGCCTGTAGGTGGCACTGTAACACTGCTGCAGACAGACATTAAAACCAGAGAAGAGGACATGCGCACACACCATGAGAAAAGTAAACAAACACTAGCATGTGCTGTTCTCCTCATCCTCTTGTTGCTAACGGATTTTTCTGTCAAAGCCGAAAAAGCTCAGTAGCTTGTGCAGCACAGGCATGACCCCGTATTCCACCATTGTTTCTGTTGTTGTTGTTCGGGGGTACGGTTTAAGCGAGAGATGGGGCTGTGACGTCATCGTTTCAGAAGCTATCTGTATTTGTTGTCCACAAGGAAACACAAGGCCAGCGTCTTCAGATTTATCCACTCAGGGACACATTTTCGGGCACCTGAAATGCTGTATCCATGTAGACGAAACACCAATATGATTAAAAACTTGTGTGGATAGTCCTGATTTCGTCTGCGTGTGTAAAGCCCCTTTCAAAATTGGCAAATGTCAGGGGCCATGCGCCACTTTGACAGCTAGTTTAATCTCAATTTGCTTACAAATAATTAACAGAAAAAAATAAATTACAAATTTCAACAAAACGTTTTGGGGATTTTTTTAAGTCTTACTTAGATTTACTCTAAAAAATGAGGATATTGAATGAGGAAGAAACCAGAGTCAGGACTGCGATCAATAAAATCTTAACAGCACCAACCCTACAAGTCATGTGAAATATAGCATCAATATACAATTGAGGGAATCTGCATGGGTGAGAACATACAACCCTGAATACATCAGGATGTATCCTAAATGCAACAAAATATAAAACATAGAAATCTCACCCCTTAAACACCCAATGATTTATTTTGCATGTGCATGCTATGTTCCTCATTGTGCACAAACCATTTCTTCAGATACTAACAGTGAAGTGAGATATAAGATGATGGCACAGAATCTCCTCTGCAGCAGAATCTGAAGTGTTTCATAAGTCATTGTGCCTTTAAAATATTCTGCTCAGAAAAGGTGAAATATCAGAGGCGAAACATTAAAGGGGCGCTGATGTGAGTAAAATATTCACCGCATACATCTGAAATATGTATGATTTCAATGAAGCTGAGACGCATCATTTCCATACACATCTGCATGCATACCCTGAGATGTGAAGACGGTATCCGTCGTTCCTCGATCGGAGCAAAACAAAACAAAAACAAGTGAACTGTACAAACCCAGTAATTAAAGTTAATTTCACGCATCTGCAGTTTGTGATCCAGCAGACACCGAGGCATTAATCAGAATTAATTGAAGCGCTCAGATGCCCTCCAGACTTATCAATCAGCCGGCCACCTCTGGCCCCGCCGCCGCCGCCGCGCTGCAAGACTGAGCAGGTCAGGAGCTGTCAGCACACGAGCTATGATGAGACTAAAGCCACCAGCAAGAGAGGAAGATGGCATCGAGGGCCCGGGTAACCACCTGTTCACGAAGATACCTCCTCTGAGACAAAAAAGCTGTCGGAAAATGAGACCACCTGCTGGGCTGGAGGCCTTTTGCCAAGAGCTGCCCCCTGACTGACACGGAGCCTGTGAGGCGCCACATTCCTGCCAGTTTGCTCGTTAGACTCATAATTTATTTCTACTTTTGAGAACAGCCTGGCAGCAATAATCTGACAAATTCTTACAGAGCTGGTAAAGTAACATTCAGGGATTCACTGATGTGATTTATGAGATATTATCCCACAGAATACCAAACCAACAGGCAAATTAAGTCCAGAAATAATGCTTAGTTCAACTACCATACCAAGCGAGGAATAATATGCTCCCGAAAAGCATTCAGAAAATGTTTTATGAAAGAGAGGGGGGTTATAATTTCAGAGAAAATTCAAATCTAAAGGTTAGAGGTGTGCGTACAACAATGAAAAGTTGCTGTATGTGGATGATATTGAGTACAGAACTAAAGCAAATTTCAAGCATGACTCTGTTTAACAAGAGGCATAAAGAAATGATTTTCCACAGGTACGTTGATGAATAAATATCACAAGGTGCTTGCTGATTATTTGGAGGAAAATTTTGCGAAGTATGGTAAATACATTTGTAAAGAAGGTATAGGTAGGATTGTATTATTTAAGACAGTGTTATAATATCACTTAGGAAGTAAAGTAAAATTTAAGGGGTAGGATTAGATAAGTTTATACTTCTTCCTACTCCTTTTCGCTCATGTAAGCTGAGAGGCTTAAAAATGCAGATTCAGCTTCTGTCTTGTTTTCTTTTTTTTTGATCATCAGTTTTTATATTTTTAGCCGTTTTAAGCTGTCATTTCCATGATTGAAATAAAGATTTCAATCAATCAATCCACCTATCAAGGGATGAAATATGGGTGAAGATTGTAACACTTACCGGCCACTTCATTAGGGACACCCGTCTTCAGAATCGCCATAGATTCAAAGAGGTGCTGAAACATTCCTCAGAGATTTTGGTCCCGTTAAACGTGATGGCAACTCTTAGTTGCTGCAGATTTGTTGGCTCCACATCCTTGACAAGAATCTCCTGCTTCACCAAATCCCATAGGTGGTCTGTTTGGGACCACACTGACGCTGTGTGCAGGCCAGAAATTTTGGGCTCCATGGAGAGATATCAGACTGGACCACATCCCAAACCAGCTCCTCACAGTTTCTGCGACCAAGAATCTGTCAAGCAAATAAACACAAATGCAAAAATAGATTTTTAATTAACTGTTTATAATTACTAAAGCCACTATTTACAGACACAAATAGGCTTCAAACAGTGGAGAAAACATTTCAGCTGAAATGACAAAGGGTGATTAAAACTACATACTATACAGGACTCTCTGACATTTGGACCATTTTAAGAAGTTAACATGTTATTTGTCCTTTAATCAGTCCTCATGAATCTCTTGTTATTTAACCCTGTTCAAAGCTTGTGCAGATGCATTTATCTTGCTCTATAACCCATTTTTTTCTGAAAACCCACACATTTTAATGTGCTTTTCGGTACATAAAAACCACAAATTGAAGTAAAATCCTCTCATAAACACACATCACATTAGTTAAATTAAACAGTTATAACAGAAACACTCCAGATGTATTTATAAAGTGTATCAATGAGAAGGGAACTGTTTCATTGTATGTGGCAGTGTTATAAGAATAAACAGCTCTGGGAAGATGTTAAAAAAGAGATTGAAAAGATCATTTTGAAAGTTATTCCAATGGATCCTGGGTTATTAATTTGAGAACTATATCCGAAAAATCACAGTTTTACTCAAAATGATCAGATAATGATAGACGTGTCTTTGAATGTCAGAAGATCCATTGCAATATCTTGGAAAATGTTTCCCACTGGGTTAGACAAATGCTTGTTTCCTCTGGAGAGAGAGACAGACTTAAGAAAAGGAAAACAGGATCTGTTTGAAAAAATATGGGGGCTGTTCACTGCTTTTGTGAAAAATATAGATTTGTCAGAGGGAGAAGAAGATTGAGTTTTCTGTGATGGAAACTTTGCAACATGGACATCAAAATTCAACTCTAAGAAAATGGCGAAATGCCTTTAACTGTCTCTTTCTCTTTATTTTCAGTTATGCCTTTACATATTATTTTTATATGTGCAATAAGCTGTATGGAAGATGGTACAGGTCTGAGAAGTGATGTGTTTATAAGTTGGCATGTTGAGTGCTTTTGTAATTGGCACTCATGTATGTTAATTTTCTGTTTTGTGTCTTACATACGCAAAAGTTCAATAAATATATTGTTTAAAAAAACTCCTCTCATAAGGGTCTCTTTTTAAATATAAGAGGTATTTTATGGGAGATAATTAAAGCCAAAGATGCCTGACTTTCACTTTTTGCAATTAAAAACTAGAAAATGTGGCATTTTTGTACATGTAGAGAAAAGAGACCTTTATAGACCTTTAGCAAACAAAGCTGATACGTTGATAAGCACAAAATACTGATATTATAATAATTCCTGGGGGCCCCTGTCAGTCATTGGCCCTTATAATCTTCCCAACTTAATACAGCCAGCGCTAGGCAGTATATTGATGTTTTTAGATGTATAGATCCATTTTTGAATGAGATATGGGGTAAGGATGGCACGGCTTGCACAGGTTTGGTGCAAGCAGAAGGTTACTGGTTCGATTCCCATGTTCTTTCTGTGCATGCATGGGTTCTCTCTAGGCACTATGGCTTCCTCATACAGACCAAAAACGCGCTCATTAGGCTAATTGGTGACTCTAAACTGCCCTTAGGTATTAGTGTGAGTGTGAAAGGTTGTCCTTCTCTTTATGTGGTACTGTGATTGGCTGGTAACTGGTTCAGTCAGTTCAGTGTTCTTCATATCCACAGTATAATCACATGTTAAAGCTCTTTTTGTTTCTCAGTCTGTTATGAAACAATAACACCAATAAAGATCCCTGGTTCAAACTTTTTTGTAAATTCTTGTTCGTCATTGCAGCAGAGTTTCAGAGACAGCCCAGAGGAACAGCGAGCTTTGCTGCTCACTGGGAACACTGTCTTGATCTTGATTCACCTGTGGACTCCACATTTCTCAACAGAAGAGTTGAGTTATATCTCAACGGGGAGTGCAGCTGGTGGATTCAGCGGCAGATTCCTGCTGAGGCCCGTCCCTGTGTTTTATTTCCTGGCCCAGATTGAGTTTCTGGCTGTCATTAAAGTAACCAGCGAGGAGGAAACTGAGTTTGTGCTGTGTGTTACATGCCCTAAAGCTGCACCGCAAGCTGTATTTCCTCTGAGTTCATCTGTGACTCTGCTGGCTGCTGGGCGGAGAGAGGAATCAATCTGACTAAAGTTGCTATTTGGATGTATGCTGCACGGCAGAAATGTTCCAGACTGAAAATCTATAAAACAAAATGGATCTTTGTAATCTCCCTTTGTGAAGAATGTTCTCAAGATGGCTGTTCATTTTTACAGTAAAACCTATTTTAGTGGGTTTAGGGGCGGATTTCAAGACTCCTAAAACTTTTACTGTCAGCAGTTTAAAGTATCGAACAACGAACAAGAATCAGTGATGATTTGTTGATGTTTTTTTGTGCTAATTTATAAAAATTATATATTTTCAGCTGCAAGTATGTTGATGTTGCCTACATTTTTTATTTCTCAGTTTATGCCTAATGGACAGTGAGGTCTGGAGGGATAAAACTGTCCCTTGAATGGAGCTGAGTACCATAATAACTGCATTTACTGTTATTAAAGACTTTATAACTCCTCCCTCTAATATCACTGCTCTGTCAGGTCCTGGAGAATAAATATTTTTCACTGTTTTACACCTCTGATATTTGTTAATTAGTAAATATGGAAACATAATACCCAGTGCAATATCCTTACCGTCAAACTTTGCCTTTCAGACAAACAGCGCTGTCATATTTATACTCAAATTGTAAATATTGTTAATGTTAATAGTGTGAATTCTCTGGCCTTAGTTATAATCTCACTTCTACTTAATTGACTTATTTTTCCTTCATAAGGAAGCTGATATTTCTTAAAGATTCAGCATGTTGCAACCTGCTTCATTAATTTTTCATTTCATTGTATTTTTTTTAATTTTATGCTCTTATCTATTTTAATGTCTTGATTTGATATTTCTTACTGCTATGCTGTGTATAAGAGCAACTGGAGCAACCAAATTTCCACTTGGGGATTAATAAAGTATTTCTGATTCTGGTTCTGAAAATAATAAATGCAAGATGAATTGTTTTCACTGCTCCCTCGAATCATCACTGTTAAAGCAGAACTGCTCCACTGATTTCTGATTTTAATGCTGAGTTCAAACGCTCCACCATACCATCCCTAAATCACCTTCAGCTTCAAAGAAGAATCTTTTCAGACACATTCAGAAGGGCCGGCTTGCCTCTGTTCTTGTGGTCCACATTATTACAGCCTGTGGAGGAAATCCTGCAGAAATCCTCCAGCAGAGAAGATGAATGTTCTGCAGATGAAGCCGAGGAGATGAGCTGGGTGTATATATATCTGCTGATCTCAGCCCTGCCATTATTCTTAAAGACAAAAGTAGAGACAGAGCCGCATATTCTTATAGAATATGTTTGTATACATGTATGTCTGTGTTCATTATTTACACGCCTGTTTGCATGCCTGTTTGTCTGTTAGCATGTTTTCTATCCATCATCCCAGTTTGCCTCCTCTCCAGGTATTTCATTAACACTTCCATCTCAGTGTTTGACAGCACCATCCATATCAAATGTGATCTGGATTGTGTGTTTTCATGTGTCTCTTTGAGTAATTCACAGGATGTAGATTTATGCTTCTGTTTCCTGACAAGCCAGTCAGATGCCTGCTGTGTCTTTGGCTGAGCTCCATGGACTTCCAGTGGAACTCTTTATTCTGATAATGATGAGGAACATGGTGTCCATGCTATGTGGCTTAAAACTCAGTGAAATCTGCAGGTCAAAAGGTTTTTGTCTTTAGGTCAAGTATATGGTGATTGGGTGGCACGGTGGTGCAGCTGGTAGTGTACGAGCCTCACAGCAAGAAATTCCCTGGTTCGACATGTCAGTCAAGGCTTTTCTGCGTGGAGTTTGTATGTTCTTTCCGTGCGTGCGTGGGTTCTCTAAGGAAATCTGACTTCCTCCCACAGACCAAATAACATCCTCATTAGGTCTAACTTCCTCCCTCTATATTTACAGCCAGGCTTATGGACAGCTGTTTGGACGTAACATTTCAATCCGTCAAAAAGTTCAATCCGTCATATCAGCTCTGCTCAAATGTGCACACAGACGAAAAAGGACCAAAAAAAAAAAAGCAAACTCTAACTTTGGGTCCCCCATATGACAACGCCCACCTGGAAAAACTCAAATTCATTGCGGATTCTTGATCCTCAACTTGTCTGCAATAATATCTGCAAATCTGGAGTCAATCACACCAACTGTCTTGGAGCAGTGATCACAAACATGAAGGATGTTTGGAAAAATGTCTTCAGCAGGGTTCACACAAAGGATTTTCTAAATCTGAAGAGATTTTTTTATCTGTTAGGCCCCACACATGAAGATAAAAAATCAGGCATTGACCAATTTTGATGGTACTGTGTGTGATGTGCTCCGATAGTCTCAACACAGCACATCACACACACAACCATTCTGTCCCACCACTGAGCCAGAATCTAGTCCTCCAAGTCAGAAATTTCACCTGATCTAACAAAACGAAGAAAGAGCAACATAGCAACAACCGGAAAACACAACATGGAAGAGGACATACGAGAAGAGGGAATGATGGTGGTCTTGGGACTATTTTTGACAGAAAATCCAGAACTAAAAAAAAGAAAACACTGTGGAAAAATCCTGAAGACAGTGTGAACACATGAGCTGGTCCTCCATTTCTGAGCTCCACCCATTTTTTTGTTTCAGGTCAGCCATGCTTGTTTTTATTTTCGCCTGCTTCCTTGTTTCTCAGTCAGCTCGCTTCTTGATTGGCTACATTAACGTCACAATTCACGGAGTCATGATTTGGGAGTCGTCGGCTTTCCCCACAGACGTAAAGATTTTTGGTCGTTAATATTGAACAAGATTAATATTTACGATTGTCGGCCCCCGACCTGTTTCACACTGCAAAAACTCAAATCTCAGCAAGTGTGTTTGTCTATTTTCAAGTCAAAAATGTCCAAAACATCTATTCTAATCCACATTCACTTAACAAGTCCAGAAAAAAAATTTACTTCAAGAAAAAAAGGCTGCTTGTACTGCTTGTAATGCTAAGAAAATATCTGCCAATTTTAAGACACACTTTAAGTTAAATTTGTCTTCTCTCATCGGCAGATTATTTTAAAATTAAAAGCAACTCAGTCTTTATTTCTAGTTTTTATATCTTTGAATAAGCTCTTAATCCGGATATATGGGGAAGTTGTGTCTTAGAATCAGTCTAGTGAGGTATTTTTGACTTGAAATTGGACATGTACTCTCACCTAGATCTGAGTTTTTGCAGTGCAGAGCCAATTATCAGGACAAATTCACTCTTAACACACCTCAGAATACAGGATAATCTTATAGGGTAAACTTATAAAACATAAAATAATCGGGCGTTTGCGTCCTTGGTTGAGAAGGGGGAAAGTCGGGACAGAAACAGCCTGATAATCTCTATGTGTGTGTGACCATGTCCAACCATGTCAGTGTCAACATGTCCAACTTTGGGCCCCTCCATGTGGCCCTGCCGCTTTAGAAAATTCATTTCTTTATAAGTTTTGATGTCCAAACTGTATTTGATAAGCAAAAAATTTCAAGTGCCCTGCAAACTTATTTCCTAAAATATGAGACGTAAAAAGGCGACTACATAAATGGTCAATGACGGATGAAGATGAAGATTTTGAAACATTCATGACTGTTTTAAGGTTCAATTGTAAAGAGGAACTTTCAGAGATTTTCCACTTGGGTCAAGGTTTAAGTACTTAAAATAGGTCAAATCTTTTTCACTGGATTGTTCTGACGATCCTCTGAGGCCACAATTGAAGAGTAAGACCTTCTTCTACTCCTGATGAGCTTCTCTGACACTTGACAACCTCTTCTTCACTCAAAAACTCCCTCGTGACTTTCTCGTACACACTGAACTCAGAGTGAATATTGTTGCTCTATATTTATCACAGAGCCGAGGATCCAACAGGAGTAACCGTTGTGAGCTGAACCCACCCCGACAGTCCTGACAGCTCATTTCAAGTCATCCCCCTCAGCAGCTCCTGGCCCGAGTCCAGCATCAATCCTCTGTCCCGGCTCAGGCTCCCACATTGAGGTCTTGCACTTTCGAACATCTTCACTCCTCAAATCGAAGTTTCAGCTCAGACATCTTTACTCGCAGAAACTCTCACAGGTTTCTCCTCCAGTCCCCAATTTCATGCGGAGACCTCACCCTAACCTCTAACCCTCCACTCAGAGCTCTCGGCGGGGCCTCATCCCCGCAGCCCGCCCGGCTGACGCTGTGTTTTTATTTTCTCCTCTCTGAAGAACAAAACAATCTTTTCCATTGACCCTTGTCATGGAGGGTCACGCTCAGAGAAGATGGTACATGGAGCACTTTTTATTTGTCCCTGACCTGTGAGACTGTGTTTCTGTTCTTTAACACAAGCTGTAGTTATCCACCGTCTGTCCTGTTCGTACAAAATAAAATCAGATTCTGAAGTCTCAGAGGCTTTTATTTTGTGAATTATATGTTTTCAAGTTTTCATGCACTCGTTCAAACTTAAGAGAGCACTCAACCAAGGGGACACTTGAAGAGCACGAGGAGGCAAATGGTCAAGCACCAAGAAGTAAAAGGCTGTGGAAAGACGTTTGATCAGTGATGTCAACCGTAGTTCTGCTCCACTAGTATGTGGAGTACATGTACTCAATTTTGGTTTACTGGTGTGCGAGTAGACTTTACTAGTGAAGCAAAAGTTGTCACAAGTACTACTCGTGGATTGAAAAGTGTTCACTAATACTACTAGTAAGCCTTATATGCTAATAAGGGGGCGGGGGATTGCTAATTCAGGCTTCCCATTGGCTTTCAAAAATATTACAACCAATCAGGGTGCTGGATTTGGTTATAATCCCTCCTACTTCATTTGCATTAGTTATTCTAGTAGGACTATTGAATATTTTGGCTTTACTAATACTACTAGTGATTGGTTGTAATATTTTCAACAGCCAATGGGAAGCCTGAATTAACGTTCCCCCGCCCCTTATTAGCATATAAGGCTTACTAGTAGTACTAGTGTACATTCTTGAGTCTACTAGTATTACTAGTGACACTTTATAGATTAGATTAGATTAGATTAGATTAGATAGAACTTTATTAATCCCTTTGGGAAACTCCCTCATGGAAATTATGATTCCAAAAGCAGTTTGAAAAGTAAACAGAAAGACATATAAAAAAGACAGATATTAACAAAAATATAAGTAAATATAAATAAAATAAACATGCATTTAAAAAAATGCTAATTTTTTTTGCTTATTTATGGCTATTATTCTTGCGTCACTAGTGAAGTCTACTAGTGCAGTAGTTGACCAAAACTGAGTATATGTTCTCCATATCTGAGTACTAGTAGAGCTGAACTACAGATGATATCACAATATCAATTTAATGCCCAAACAGCTTTCCATAAAGGGGCGTGTGCTTGCATGCTGAGATTATTCAGAGGTTTTGTTTTGCCTCCAGCAGCTGTGCAGGATGGCTGAAATGGGGTGACACTCTTTTGCCTACCTTGCACATGCAGACAGATAGGGTTGGGCAATATAACGAACAAACTGATTCATTTGAAATACTTTTTTCAGGGGATTTAAAAATTAAAAATCAATATCCTTTTTCCTTGACTTCTCCTTACTTAATTTTTAAGGTGTGACACTGTTGGAAAATATAAATACTTAAAATTGACCTTGTCAGGCTTTGAACTAGCACGTTTTTAAGCCTGCATTTGTTTGAGCTTTATTCTGTGAAAATGGTGCAGCTCTCGTTGTTCATGTAGAAAAGCCTGCCCATATTTAAACCACAGAATTACCATTTGATGACAAATGACAGCTTGTATGCAGAAGAGGTCAATTCAGTTCAGATTTGGACTTCTCCCAACACCATGTTGGAGTAAACAGATAAAACTTCTGATGCTGTGCTGTATCGAGTTTGTGGGGGTCTCATAAAATCTGCCGTGAAAACAAAAGGAATGCTAATCATCACATTACTTAACACTACACAAATAAAGCTGATAAATGTGTCATTGTTTCTGTCTTTTTGTGTCTACCTTCTTTAAAAACAGCTAAATAAAAGCAGCTCTGAAAACGGCCCTCTGTAGCAGCAGATAAAGTTAAGTGAAGGTGTCTCAGACTTTACTCCACATGAGAAACCAGAGCTGATGGGACTCTGAGGACTGTTAACAGGTTCATTGTTTGGGCAGGCTGAAGCTTTTGGTTTGCTGTGATGGACGGGTGTGTCAGGAGGCCTGAAGGAGGCCTCGTCTGTATTTTATAGATTTGGCTCTACAAAAGGAAGACAATGAAGACAGAATTGGGGTAGACAGGCGGGGAGAGAGTTTTGTTGTTGTGTTCTTTAGACCCTACGAGTTGTCAAGTGCTGCTGGACTTCAGTACTTTTGAACCCTCCTCTTCCCTTAATCAAAACAACATTAAATAGGCAAAAGTTGGAGTCTGTCTTAATTTTCTTACTATATTATAAAGTAGACCTAGTTTAGTCACTCCAGCTTTAAAAAGTCCACTTTTAATTTAACTCCTGAAGAGTTTATATTCATGCTTCTGCAGGTCCACACACTTCCACACCGTCTAAACCCAAATCAACACTCTTTAATAGTGCATTCACCAGAATAAATGAACACTTCTAGAGTTAAAATTAACCTGAAATGTGTAACTCAGATGTTTCAACTGTCCCTTTTTTACTGTATGAACAACTGGTAATAAACAAACTTCATCTTCATGATCTTCAACAATAGCCGCCATTCTTCCCAAAAAAGATGGGAAAAAATCATCAGGAGGGTTTTGATTAAATTAATCTGTGGTTAAGAATGAATAACAGGATGAATAGGTCCCTATATAGTGTATAGAAATTAGACATAGATATCATATTTATGTAATGGATATTTACGTAATATGTATATACATGTAAGTATGTATGTGTATGTGTGCATAGGTACAAATTATATTTATACGGATGTTTATGTAATTGATGTATATTATGTCTATATTGACACTTATTTATGTATATATTTAATTCAATATTAGATATTTTGTAGTGTATATGTGTATAAACACACACACACATATATATATATATATGGATTATGTGTTTTGTAGAGTACATATGAATAATATATTTGCATAGATGTTAAAGCAGAATATAATTTTATATGACCCATGAGAAACAGTAGTAAGGGGTATGAATTAAAAAATATCTACTTCTTCCTACTCCTTTTCGAACATGTTAAATTATTTTTTCTTTGTATGTGAAATTGAACGTTATTTCTACATGTTTTATTTCTTTGCATACATGTACGAAATAAATTCATTCAGCCATTCAGTATGTTGTGCTCACTTCAGTGGATTGTGTTTTCTTACAAACTGATGTTCCTTCCCTTGATTTTTGAGCTGGAGAACGAGAATAACACCAATTATGACACAACTTGCAGATGCAAAAGGGTAAATGCTAGAATTTTGCACATTTAAATTGTACCTCCAGCTCATACGCCCAAAGATTTCAGAGATTGCAGAGAACATTGCTTTAAAAACACTATTTGAAGAAAACCAAGATAATTGCACATGATGTGCCTCCTGATGTCAGCGTGGCCTGAAAGACATCCCAAGTACCCAAGTACGTCCGTGCCAGTGGAGAAGAAACAGCAAAATGTGTAACGAGGATGAAATTAAATCTGACCAGACTAAACCAAACCCTGTTCTCGTGTCACAGGAGAGGCTCGCTCACATATTAAACAGCAATTTCACCAGCCGGAGATTCCTCTGGGAAATGAGGTCTGTCAGGGCTGATATTGAATCCACGGAGGAGGGGGAACACTCTGCTGGTTAAACATTTTGGATTTCACTTTCTGGACCCAGGAGACTCAGGGGAGCAACATGGACGTGGCAAAGGTTCAGCTAACATACCAAACGCAAACACAGAGGCGTTCACATAGATGGAGGAAAAACTGAATCTTTGGACCAGCTCTATCTCAGTTTGATTAAAGATCTACACCCTCCAGTACAGCAGATACTCTATGAAACCTGTCATTAGGTACACCTGTTCAACTGCTCTCTAACGCAATCAGCCAACCACATGGCAGCAACTCAATTTAGCCAAACGGGTATGCCCAAGACAACCTGCTGAAGGTCAAACTGAGCATCACAATGGAGAAGAAAAGTTATTGAAAGAGCCCATATTATGCTTTTTTTGTTTACATGCTCTTTAGTGCATCAGAAATGTCTTCTATGCATGATAGAGTTTCTCTACGCACAAGACAAAAAGTCTGCGGCATCAGGATGTCTTCGTCACCCCTGTCTATGGTGGCAGTAGCTGCTCAAGCAGCTCATTCCCTCAGCACCCCGAATAGACCTACCAGTGAGAAGTCCTACCATTGTTTCATCATCAGGTTAAGCCAATTGATGGGGGGTAGCACAAGCAGAGCTGAATAGAGCTGGGGAATATGAAAAAATCTGATTTTTTTGTCATGATCACACACTCTGCCCTAGTTAAGTTACCTGTTTTGCCCTCATGTTTGTTGTCTTGTCTCGTACTTCCTGTTTTATTTTGAAAGTTCACCTGTCTCTCCTTGTCTCTGTAGGTTTTTCTTCCTGTCTGGCATTGTCACACCCAATCCCTGGTTGTTCTTCCCCAGCTGTGTCTCATCACCCCCAATCACCTTGTGTATTTAACCCTCATGTCTTCCCCTGTCTTGTTGCCAGATTGTTGATCCTAGTATCTCTTTCCAGCGTTTATCCATAGTCTCGTCCTGATCAGCGACCTAGTTTTTGTATTTACCAAGTCTTAGCCCTTTGTCTGTCTGTCCGAACCTCTGCCTGGACCTTGCTTACTTGTGTACTGGATTGTTTGGACTGTTAATAAAACCTGCCTTTTGCCTCACGGACCTGATTTGTCTGCACTTGAGTTCTTTTTGCCAGTTTTGGGTTCATGATATTTTTAGTTGAATGGTGATATTCAATTTATAGCTCCATATTTTGTCCACATAAAAATTAAAAAAGACAAGTATATCAGCCTATAATAATGCCTATTAAAGACATTTACCTATAATAGGCATTGTTATAGGCAAATCCTAGGGGGAACTAGCTGTCTATAGTGGGGCTGATGGTACCCCAATTAATGAGGCAGGAATGCTCATAGAAGAGGGTGTTTGTTTTATCTAATAACCTCTCTGAATTTAGAGAGGGAAACCAAACTAACAAATCATCTTGAAAAAGCCTGTTTTCTTGTTCCCATCATGGTCACAGACTCACTGATCATTACCTGCTCATTGTTGAAGAGGGGTAGGCAAGCTGACAGAAATGAGTGACACTGATCTTTATAACTGAAATCAGGTTCACTGACTAGTGTAATGCCAAAAAAATTAAAGCCTTTGGGAGCCAAAGATAAAAAAAATAAAGGGGAAGAAATGTGAAGTACATAGAGATGGTGTATAAAAGACTCACTGACTCATCCTTAGCCTGTTTTAAACGGGTTATGACTGAATAATAATCAAATACTTCTGTGATAAATAAAAAGTTGTCTAACTCTCTTCTCACACCTGGAATGTTGATTGTTTGATACAAATTTCACTTCAAAACAAGCAAAAAAAAATAAAAATATGAGAAAAATGTTGTCTACAAGCCCTTTTAAACCAAACATGGCACCCAAAAACAAATTACTGGCTGGTTTGGCATCAGTTCTCGTGTTACCATGGCGTTGTTGATAATCCCATCCCACCTCTTATCCTTGGACCTCTTTTGTTTCTTCAATCCTTTCTGTTCTCTCTTTGCATCACCGTTCCTCCTCCTCCCTGGCGTAAAGCTGAGATACACTTACATAAGTAGATATTTAACTGCAGATAATACAGCAAAATTCATGTTGTTAGTTCTGCAGAGGTTACTGGCTTCTGAATACCCGACAAAATCCTCTTCAATAGAAGCACAGGCCTCTGCTTCGCACACACACACCCACTTCCTCCCACCATTGTGCTCAGAATAATAAAAAACCTTGTAATTACAACACAATACAATCCTACTCATTCTCCATAATGAAAAAGCATACGCCTCATTCTCTTACACATTTCCTGACATATTCATAATGTTCATTGTTCAACAGACAAAACAGATTTTCGTGGATTGCACATTCTTGCTATTGGTTATGTGGATTGCAGAGCTGTCAGACAGATGCTTCTGAGTTTTTGTCTCATTCTGTCATATTCAGATCGCAGCTTCAGAAACTGTCTGAGGTTCTGTATAAAGACCAGAATACTGTATTTACAGTTTGTACAGAGCTTTGAAAGGAAGTAAGTGAACTTCTATTCAGTCAGACATAAATCTGCTGTAAATATTTGAGTCTTAACTTGACATTTTGTGATTAAAGATGCAGACAGAGTTAAAGAAATGGGATTACTGCATGCAGAAGGTCACAGACAGGAATCAAAGCAGCAACATTGCAGTTATGTGGGATTGGGCCCAGGCATTAAATCATCTTATTCAGAAATAGCAATCTCCATTGAAGCAAGATTTAGAAAAAAAAATAGAGGTGCAGAGGGAGCACAAACCTCAGCCGGGGTCATTTCAAACATCACTGGTGAGTTATTATTTGAAAAGTAGAAAACTATCCTATTTTGCAATGTGAAAAATCCTTGAAAGAAATCTTCAGGTCACCACCAAACCAGTTATCTTTCACATGGACTGATAGAAGATGGACGGTAAAACAAACAAGTGGACAAACAGGAACAAAACTGTGTATAGTTGATGGTAGTGCTTATCAGGCACACCTGCCAAACTGCTCGTTAATGCAGATAGCTAAGCATCCAATCACATGGCAGAAACTCGATGCATTCAGTTATGTAAACAAGACGACCTACTACAGTCCAAACCAAGCAGAAGCATGAGGAAAGGTGATTTAGGCATTGGTGGACAAAGTACTCTAATTTTTTATTTCAACGTGTTATTGTATTGTTGCCACAATGAATTTACAGAACCTAATGACTTAACCAACCTACTGAATGCATTTACCTGCTTATAGAACATGTAGCTTGTAAAATATGCTACAAAGCGATTGAATCGACAAAAGGACAACCATTGCTGTTTTCATTTCTTATGGCCACATATTTGGCCACGGGTGCTCTAGTGTGGAATTGTCATCTGTATCTGCTGTAGCCATCATTACTGCCAAGACGAACCGTTATCTGAGTAAGGTTAGCTCAACGTTTACCTGTCCAATCTGAGTAATGTAAGCGCGAGGTACAGGTATGGCATCACCACTTTAACAAATCACACACAGATCGCATTTCAGAAGAGAAAAGAAATTTTATCCTCTGACTTCAGAGCTATATTTAAAAGTAACGAGTATCTAGACCCTTCATAGAAATGCAGTGGAGTTAAGAGTACAATATTTGTCTTTCAAATGCAGTGCAGTAAAAGTCACAAGTTTCCAAAAAAAAAAAAAAAATACTTGAGTAAAGTACAGATAATCTAAAAATGTATTTAAGTACAGTACTCAAATAAATCGACTTTATTACCGTCTACCCCGAGATTTAGGTGACTTTGAATGTGGCACTGTTGTTGAGTGTTTCAGAGACTGCTGATCTACTGGAATTTTCATGCACAACGATCTTTATGGCAGTGTTAATTTTGTTGACTAAGTATTTTCGTTATAGTTTTCATCAACAACCTTTTTTCCCCTGAAGAAAACTAGACAGTAACTCATAAAAACAAGTGCACATGGATAAAAACTAAAACTAAATTAACTGACGTTTTCATCAACAAATAAAAACTAGACTAAAATGTTTGACAGAGACTTAATCCAATCAGATCTAATTTGGTCATGTAGAAAGTAGGGACAAGTTAGGAATATATCCAATCACAGCTACTTTGGTTGTGTGGAAAGGTTGGATGAATTAAGAGGGACATCCAATCACAGCTGCCTTAGCTTGGTGGTGGTGGGATCCAAGTTTAAAGATGACCTCAGAAATTCATCAACTTAAACTTGACTAAAATGAAACAATTTAGATGACTAAATAGTCTTATGCCTAAAAGATATTTTAGGCATAAGACTATAACTAAAACTTAATTAAAAAGTGCTGTCAAAATTAACACTGGTCTATGGTTTACAGAGAATGGTCCCAAAAAGAGAAAATATCCAGTTAGCATCAGTTCTCAGGTAGAAAATCTCTTGTTGATGCCGGAGGTCAGAAGAGAAAAGCCAGAGATTTTCAGCATGACACAAAGGCAAATAACTACTCATATAAAGGCAATAACTACTCGTTCCAACAAAGGTATGCAGAAGACCATTTCTGACATGTTGAATCTTAAAGTAGACCAGCTACAGCAGCTAAAACAGAAACTGAGGCATCAATTTAAAAATCAAGAGCTACATGTCTTTGCATATGAAGCTTGAAAATCTTGTCTGGGATGGCCTTTTGTCATGTCTCGAGGAGGATTTGGAAGTGCTGTGCCGGGCACTGAACATGGACACTAAATGCAGCAGGCAAACAAAAATGTTTGAATTTTTGTAAAATAGGTGAAGTTTATTTTTGGTAATCTCAGAAAATCTCTACATGTTTATTTACAATTGTTTGTGAAGAGAGTCCTGTTAAAAATTCAACACAGTTTTTATTCTTTTCTTGTAATTACACACTGTTTTAAGCATTTATAACATGATATTGACAAATACTTGCAAGAATTGTTAACTTTTATTTCTTGTGAAAAAAAAGGTGAAAAATGTATTCGAAGGACAATTCCTGACACATTTATTGCCGAAAAGACAAAAAAAAGACCAGGTGGACATTTATAATTATAGTGTTAACTGTCATGTTTTTACTTTTGTACTCCATAAGCACAAATAAGTTATTACTGTGCAAATTTTTATCTCCAGATGTTTGCTCAAAAATATGAGGTGACATACCACATATGTTCACATTGGCATCAAAATAAAGATTCAAAAATTGTCAACAGGTACTCTAATTATTTGTGTATTTCTACTTCTTGCTGAATTGATACTGAATCGCCACCTAAAGCATTGAAATCGAATCATGAAGTTCTTAACAATGCCCAGCCCTAGATTTTAGGACTGTCTGTCTAACATGCACAGTTTCCTCTTGCACTGAAATACAGTTTTTAAGGGATGAGGTCAACTGTCCTTGGGCCTCTTGATCATGCCTTGCATGTGACCTTGGTATATCAAGAATTTTTTAAAGACTTTCAGTCAAACTTTGCTGATTTTTTTTTGGGAAGTGAGCTGGCTGATTAATTTTGGTGAGTACAGGGTCAGAGGTCAGCTGACCCACTGCTGCACTCTCCCTCTCTGGGCATGCTCACCAGGCAGAGGCATAAACAGCCATGCTGCAGTTCTTCTTACTTTTGTATTCAAAAATATTTCCTGTTAAAGAATTTAAGCAGATTTTATGCTTCTGTGATCATCATGTCTGCAGGTGAGCTACCAACGGTCCACAGGAGTCTCTGAGGTCTTCTAAAGACCTCTGCCTCTCTGACATTTATCCTCCTGGACCAAACTTAAATCATTCGACTCCAGACTCAGCAGGGAGAAGGAGGATGAAGAGGAAGAATCCCAAAACGGGAAAAAAAAATCTACATAATTAAGTCTAAGCAAATGCTGAGAGGTAGAACGACACCCGTGACCCCTCTCTCCCCTGTGGGTTTGAAAAGGAAGAGAGCCAGAGACGAGACGGGCAGTCAGCAGCTGTCAAGGTGAAAGAGACACTTCACTGCCTCGGAGATCCTCTCCGTCTTTATCAAACTGACTGACTGTGAACAGAAGAGTTCGGACATTAACCAGGATCGTGTTGAGCCATCAGTCATATTATGAGGAAAGTTTGGTTAAAGTCAAATATTTGTTCAACACCATGTCCGAGGTATTCTCAAGACCCACTTTTCAGTCTAAGTCAGTGCTAAACGCTCCTTCTTAATAGAAAGAGTGTATGAAAATACATTTCTGGGTGTTACATTAGACCATAAGATCAACTGGAAACCTCATATAACATATCTAACTGCAAAAGTAGCTCAGAGCATTGGAGTGCTAGGAAGAACCAGGCACCTTCTGAATGAAAACTCATTGCATATACTTCATTACACACTTGTGTTTCCATATTTTAATTAATGTACTGAAGTATGGGGCAATACCAACAAAACCAACCTACAACCACTACGCACACTTCAAAAAAAAACTGTAAGGATAATAAACAATGCAGATTATCTGGAGCATACCAATGGATTATTTGTAAAATCACGTATATTAAAGTTTAGGGATCTGGGAAGTTTAGGGAATTTCAAACAGTACAAATATTATACAAAGCAAGAAATAATTTACTCTGAGGCAACATACAGAGACTATTCACTGACAGAAGGGGGCTATTACTACATGAAAAAGCACTTTGCTGGAATAAATCTTAAAAGTATGTGCACTTCGCATTGTGGGGTGGTTTTGTGGAATAATAGTGAAGATAACATCAAACTGAGTAAAATATCAAACAATTAAAGATATAAACAAACCTTGTTTTCAGTAAATATAGTAATGAACAACAGGTGGGTAAAGGTAAAAGTGGATGATTGTAAACTGTGTCTTCTTCTGCTCTACTGTTTTGTTTTTTCTTTTTTCAAATGAAAAACTATTTTTTTTCGTACTGTGTTGCGGATTGATTAGTGATTACATAATACACCAACGAAAAATGGGGTAGGACAAGATAAGCCTAGCTTCTTCCTACTCCATTTCGAATATCGAACAGCATTAATATTTGAAGAATTTCTGTAAATAATTTTTTCAGTTTTTGTTGTTTTGTTTCTTTGTTTTTTAACTTTAATGTTTTATTATTTCTATGTTTGAAATAAAGATTATCAAATCAAATCAAAAATCCACAACAGCTGCTTCCAGCACACACTGGATTAATACAGTTAAGTCCTTTTTAAGAGTAAAGAAAATTAGACATTCAAAAAAGGGGAAGCTTGAATAAATTCTGCAATAAATTGTAACCGTTTATGGATTTTTTGCTGCAATGAACCCCCATTACTGTTTTTATTATATTACTGTTTTTATAATTAAGTGTAGGCAAGATTATTTTGTACCCCTGTACAGCACTTTGGTCAACCAAGGTTGTTCTTTAAATGTGCTCTACAAATAAACTTTGACTTGACAAATCAATCAGTCAGTCTGGTTTTATATTTTGTATTCGCTATTTGTTCTTTAAAAAAATGCAAATTAGGGTCTACAGGTGTATACATGTATGTTTAATGCTGCCCTCATATATGGAAGTGCATTTGTTCCTCCTGTTCCTTCCTCCTTTACTGACTTAAGATTCAGATCAAGTTCACACCAAGTATCAAGCGTGTAAGAAAAAGATCCAAACATGTCCTGGGATGTCACGGCTCTGATGGCCTCGGGTAAACCAACACAAAATAACCACAGGATCCCTCAACCAATCCATTTCACAGCCTACAAAACACTCTCAATCAGCATTTGTCTTTTTCTGCTTTGTAAAGAATCTAAAGCATCGATTTTCTTATTGCTTATCGTACCTCCACCCACTCGGTGAGTCCTCCCCACATAGAATCAGATTTGGAGGCGTATATACATTCAAATGACATCCAAGCTGGCATCATCGGAGCTGTTGTGCTGTGCATCAAATTCCCCAAACTCCTCCGAGTAATTATTCAGTCTCTGCGTCTGTAACACATCAGTAATGCTGCTTATGGCCCAAGGTCGAGCCGAGGGGCTGAGGAGTCGAGGCTGTGATGGATTAATAGTTTCTGAGGATTTAAACTCATGGAGACAGCGACGCATTTCAGCTCAATTTACAGACTCATCTTCTCCGTCATGGGCCTTAAGTATGTCTCCTGTAAACAATACAACCAAACATTTAGCCCAGGATTCAGTTTGGTTTAGACAGCCTTGGCCATTAGAGAGCCTTTTGTTTTCATTTAGTCTATTTCATTCTAAAGTCTTTAAGATAACACTGAAAGGATCAGTGAGGGTTCACTGAGGAGAAAAGGCTATTTTTTATTGCCTAACACTTTTTTTTCTTTATCTTTAAGTAATGAAAACACTTTCTATGCTCATCCTTAATGCAGTTCATGATATAAAATAAAAACAACACTTTCAATAGTTTTATTGTATCCCTAGCAAATGGCTGTTGTATCTATTTAATATCCCAGGAAAACAAATTTGACCTCCAAACAACTCACAGTATTCAAGATTTTGGACTAAAAAATGTGGTTTTCCTATTTCTATAATTATACTAGAACACCTTTTTTTTTCATCTAATCATCTTATTTCTAAGCTTTCATTTGTCATTAAGGCTTCTGAACATCTCTTAAGTAAACGATGAAAACTGATTTGCAATTGTGAGTAAGGTGTTTGTTTGCGAGCCATTCTAAAATTTGCAGGCAATTTGCATTAAATAATGGCTCGCAAACAAACAACTGCTAATCACTTCTCATCTTTCACTGAAAAGAGCTGCTCAAAAGACTCGACTCGACATTTTTTCATTATCTTTAAGTGATGAAAACACTTTTCATGCTCATCCTCAATGCAGTTTATGATATAAAATAAGAAAAATACATACAAAAACAACATTTTCTATAGTTTTTTGTATCCCTAGCAAATGGCTGTTGTATCTATTTAATATCCCTGCAAAAACAAACAAATTTGACCTCCAAACAACTTACAGTATTCAAGTTTTTGGACTAAAAAATGTTATTTTCCTATTTTTAGAATGATATTAGAACATTTTTTTTCCATCTAATTGTCATTTTTCCAAGCTTTCATTTGTCATTAAGGCTTGTTAAGTTTGTTTACATCCATCATCCCGATGACTTCAGCAAGAGCTTAAAATTTGAGGACAATGGGTCTTTCGAATAACCTTGCAGTGCAGCTGGATCTGCCTGATTCAATGTCTGTAATCAGAAGCATCTTGCCAAGCGCCAGTCTACAATGACTGCAATCAGAGTCATTTAAAGCAGAAAGAGGTGGGAGCTATGAGTGAGAAGACAGCAGGAAGTGACTGCAGAGATTAGCTGATCAGAATATTAACTGATGGGAAAATCAGACAGTAAGCCAGTTAACCAAATGTGCTTTCTCAAGTTGGACACCGGAGGAAGCAGAAGCGTCATCAGTATACTAATCCAACAGCCGTTTTGAAAAGCAAAATGGTTTGACAGGTAACAACTCTTTTTAGTTTCATCAATACCCAATGACCTCTGACTCAGTTAGGCATATTAAATGTACTAATAAGAGGCTGTAAAAGTGCTCATTCCTTTGTTGTTGAGCTTCTCTGAGGTGTAGTTCATCCTTGAGTGATTCTGTTTGCAGTTTTGTTCATTTACAGCTGATCATTCAGCCTCTAAAATCTCAGAATCCACACTGGTTCATGTTTGTGCCTTTTTTCTCACGTCTAAATAATCAGCCGCGGAGCTGGCTTTGACTGAAAAGGCTGCCATGGGAGATCTCCTGGCATCCACCTTGAACTTGAAAGCAGTGTTGTCTTTTGCTTTGGGCTTGTTGTTCAGCCACGGCTCAGCTGAATGCACATACAAAATAAAGGAGCTTGTTTCCTCCGCCTCCAACATCTCCCTCTGCGGCTTGTTCCCTCGCTGCGGTGCAGATTTGTTATTTGTGGTTGCAGTCTCGGGGGTTTGACCTGAGTTTGCACTTTTCAGTGTTCCTCTGGGTTCTGTTGCCTCAATAGGAGGTTTGATATGTAAAGATGAGCTGGATGTTAGAGATTTTAAACCAGGGATCTGCAACTTTAGTACAGAAGAGAGCTACTCGACTCCCACTGGAGTCCAATTGGAAAATAGGAAAATTAGAAAATTGGAAAATTGGACAATAAGATTGACAAAATGTTGGCTGGTCTGATGTCTAGTATCCCAATTTTTTCTATACAAATAAAGACTAATAGATTGAGTCTATATTCAGCAGAGACAAATGTGATTTTAGTCCCTTTGTCCCTGCCTCGATGGATATATCTCTGGAAGTATGTATGTGTATATACAAATATATTTATTATATAGGGCCCTATAAAATCCACAATCACAGAATCATAGACGGAATCACGGAATTGGACATAAAACGTGGAATTCAATATAAATGCAGAATATCACGGAAATGGCTGACATTTTACGTACAAGCTTTTTTTAAGGAATAAAAGGGAATGTATCTCTCGGGAATATGCTCCGAGGGAGTCACTAATGCTGCAGACAGAGCACGCTTCACTTTCCCTCCCCGTCCTCCTCCCCTCATTAACAATGCAAACATGTTTTAGTGTCCGCCTGAGACACCGGCTAAGTTGGCAAAGAAGCTACAAAATCCTGGCAAACTCCAAAGTACAGGGCAGAGCAGCTCCCCAACGATTATTATGTGTCAGGGGATCAAATGTTCTGCAAATGTTGCCAACATACTGTTGACTGACCTGTAAAGATACGTGTGAGGACCACCTGAAGAGTGAGTGATTATATTTCATTACTTTTTACAGTGTTTCAGGGATTAAATTTGCATAAGACACAGAAAACCAAATAATCAAAAAATTAAAACAGAAAAAAACAAGATATGGAAAAAACTAAAACGGAATTTGGGAAAAAAATAACACAGATTCTATAGGGTCCTAATTATATGTATTTGTATATATGCATATATGTGTATCTATAAAATGAAGAGTTTGTCTTCGGCCTGCTCTTTTGTAAAGTACTGTGAGATAACACGTGTTATGACCTGGAGCTATACAAATAAAGATTCACTGATTGATGATTGCTTCTAGCGGGAAATCACGCCATGTCAAAAAGCTAAAATCATCTCAAAATGGTTTCTTGAACATGACAATGGGTTCACTGTACTCCTGTGGCCTCCACAGTCATCAGATCTCAATCCAGCTGAGCACCTTTAGGATGTAGTTGAATTGATTATTTGCTTCATGGATGTCCAGCCGACAAATGTGCAACAACTGCATTATGGTATGTTTGGATATCACCCCCAATGTCCAGTTAATTCCCATAAATTCCCATAATTCACATGGAAAGATTCCAACTTGAACATTTTAAAATTCACTACCTTAACTTTCCATGGAAAGTTTCCAGAAATTTACCAGAAATGTTCTGCCCCAGTGCAGCCCTACAGTTGTGTGGTGGAATTTCCTTCAGATTAATAGAGTTAACATGATTGTAGCATAATTAGGGTGCCCATACATCCTCTTTTGCCTGGACATGTCCTCCTTTTTGGCTGTAAAATTATGTCCGGGGGATTTTAAAAACTTCCCTAAAATGTCCGGGCTTTGCTCAGCTTGTTCTACAGACAAAGCTGTCACCGGTGACAGAAAAAGACATGCATGATTCAAACTACTGTAACTCCTCGAGTATCCACACTATCCAAATAAATCTCACAGATTCTGAAAGCTGAGAAGCGGGGCTTTCCAGTAAAATACGACACATTACGGTAAAGGCTGGATTGCCTAAGGGGGAGGGACAGGAAGCAAACTGATTATCGGTAATTAATCGGTAATTTCTGTATTAATAATGTAAAACTAATGTTAATAATGACATTAGGATCATTCTGGAGTGTTTCTTTGCCATTCTTTTGCCATATTTTCACCTAGTTCATCTTTTTAGTCATCATATTTTTCATCATATTTTGTGTTTTATGGGTTTAATAAATAGTTAAATAATATAATAATAATAATAATAATAATAATAATAATAATAATAATAATAATAAATAATATAAAATAGGTTGAGTTTCTGCTTTGTCTTCTCAAAAGTGTTGTACATGATCATTTAGAGTTGCTTATAAAGAGGAACCTGTTGAACATTCAAATCTCTTTTTTCTTTTCTTGTAATAACACACTGTTTTAAGCATTTATAACCTAACATTGACAAATACTTGCCAGAATGTTCTATTTTTACGAGCAAAAAGGTGCAAAATAATTTACTCAAAGGGCATTTTCTGAAACATTTATTTACTAAAAAGGCAAAATAGACCAGACGGCCGTTTATATTCATAGTAGAAAAGGGTAATTATTTATAATAAAGTGCTGCCCTGCTGCTGAGGGTCCTCTTTTTGGGTTTCAGAATATGGTCAACCTATGCATCATCAGATTTTGGGGCAGGATTATAATGAACCCTGATCAGACAACACGTTTGTACTTGTTCGAAACATGGTTTGCAGCAGCAGAAGTATTTTAATGCTTTGAGTTTGGGGGCCAGAATTTGAGCAGTAATGACAAAGTCATATAGATCCTCTGTCAGGGCCTGCAGGTGGACATTTGGGTCGTGGAGGGTCAAAAAGCAAGAGCACAGTGCTGATGCAGGGCAGAGCTGGAAAAGCTAGAGCAGAGAAGGAGTGGGACTCCTGCAGCTTGAATAAATTCCTCATTGATGAGAGGTTTGTCAGGTGATTGAATAATTCACAACAGGCATGATGGCACAGCAGCTCCAGTTTTCTACCCGAGTTAACTCGCAGGTGTCACCACATTCGTCACATTCTTCAAAAATAAAGGGACTCAACAGTTGTAGCGGATAAGTACTACCATAGCAACGTCTGTGACCATAGTCAGGGTCCTCTGCTTCACTCCAGTGATTGATTCATTCCTCACTTTGTTTCCATCAGCAGCACGAACAGGTGGCTGGTGTTTGTGTGAGAGGAAATGTTTATCTGCAGAGTTTCGCATACATATTGAGGTGACCTTGTTCTGCGTGTACAGACTGAAGGAGCAGCATGTATAGTGGCAGCAGTTCAATCTGCCTGATGCTGAAATTACACTGTATTGTTTGTCTCCACCTGGATGGGCCTGTTTCTGCAGCTGTGCCTCGTGTCTGAGCAAATGAAACTAACTCATTCTGATCCATACAGCGGATTCATTTACCGTGATCCTCAAGCATCTGTTTCACTGATGCCAGAGCTTAACAATGATCAGGAAAGACAGGATTATATACGCTAAAAAAAATAAAATGACAACTAGAAGTGCACCGAGAACACAACCTCAGCTAAGGCATTTCTGACATTGTTAAGTGAGTCATGCCGAGGTCAGACTATGCAAACTTTTCATCGATTACAACGGTCAATATGTCAGATTAGGTCAAATCATGCAGTGACTTCCCGAAAAAACATCATGGACTACATGATTGAAACCGACTGCATCTCAAGATCAGTGTGATGATATTGGAAGGAGGAGGGCTGTGACTGAAGACAGCAAACAAACACACGGTATTCACAGAGCTATACTTCTGTTTGTCTTTAAACCATTATGATAAGTGATGTGTTGTCTTGATGATAAATGCAGTTTCTGCTGTTTCTTCCCAACATACCTCTGTTCACAGTCTGATGGTAGGTCCTCAACTGCACAGGGTTGAGATGTTAACTTCAGAGCCAAACAAACCATGAAGGAATCAACTTCAGTCTGTTTACTTCCATGTTTGCTCTTCTTGGTCAATGTCTCTGTCACGAGAGAAGAAATGTTAGGACAAAAATCAAACCTAATAAACTTTCTGTTGTGGATTCTTGAGATATCTCGGACTGGTCTGTTGCTGTCGATCACTATGGCACACTACCCGAGATGAAAAGACCAATTTTTGTGGCTGAAGAGTCCTTATGACTCTTTGGTTGAGCTATATTTGAGCATAAATTGCATAGTCTAACCTCAGCATTATTGTCAAAAATGGGAAAAACTGCCCTTTCTGGTACTGTTAAGAAATCATTAAAAAAAAAATCCAGGATGCACATCCAGGTTCGTATCACCACCAAAATCTAATCACTTCTCCCTAGAACCATGACTGACATTAACTAAAAATGTCACCAAAATCTCTCAAGAACTTATTGAGTTATTACCAGAAATTTGGAAAACTGCCCTGTCTTGTCATGTTGACAAAATGTTATCATTTCTCCTTGTACCATTGTTAAAATTTCCTTAAATTCTCATGAGATTCTGGTAAGAACTTACTAACTTATAAGAGAAAATGTGGAAAACTGCCTGATCTTGCAAAAAAAAGAAATCCTCGATCTACATCCAGGTTTAGATCACCACTAAAATCTCATCACTTCTTCCTTGTGCCTTGACCAACATGCCCTGAAAATGTCAACAGAATTGACACTGAAAACTTATTGAGCTATTAGTAAAAATGTGGTAAAACTATCGAGCAGTTCAACAAATCCTTTGAAATTTCCTAAGCAGTCACCAATAACTAAGAAACCTTTTCCTTGTACCTTAACCAACATTCCTAGAAAATGTCATCAAAATATGTTTAAAATCAATTGAGTTATTAGCGAAAATGTTGAAAACTGCCCTATCTCACAATGTGTACAAATTCTTTAAAAAAAATTGTGGATCTGCATCCAGATTTGGATCACCACCAAAATCTAACAACTTCTTTTTTGTGCCATGACAAACATTCAAGGAAAATTTGATTGCAATTTGTTCAAAAGTTTTTGAGACATCTTCTTCACAAATTAACAAATGTCAACAAAAACATAACCTCTTTTTATGCATTTAAATCCCAAAGAGGAGGAACTGACTTAAATTTATAAGTCCTATTTAAACCAATTCAATGAAAAATGAGTTTGTGTGAAATAGGGCTGCCAAGATTGGTCGACGAGTCATGACAATGTTGACTATTTAATTTTTATAATCGACATTGTCATTTTTTTATTTATTTTTTAAATCATTGTTTTCTCTTAAAACTGCTGCTGTACCTTCCGCTGTTTTGTCTGCCTTTCTGTCCTTGACGCACAGGCGCAGTCGTCGTAATCTGGGTCAGCCGTGATGTTACCGGAAGAGTTATGCCCAAACAGTATCATGGCTAGCTGGCAACGGAGCTCGAAAGTTTGGGAGCATTTTACCAAAATAAAAGAGAAAAAAGTGCAATGCAAAATCTGCAAGGCAGAACTTGTCTTCCATGGCAGTATGACGGAGATGCATAAGCATCTGAAAGGAAAGCACGTCGTGGCTGATTCAATTTCTGACGAAGAGGGACAGCTCTTACTTACACCTGTAAACGTTAGCATTAACGATGATGATTTCATTAGCCTTAGAACACATATGTTATGCGTTTGCTGTAACGTTATAACAGCTGCAAAGTTCATTAAAAGTTGAATGAACTATCATCTTAATTGTTTTATATTTAGTACACACCTTAAAAGCTTCAAGCTGGAAGCTAATGGTGGTTATACAAGAGCAGCTGCATGCTGGTGCTGTAAGCTGCAATTCATGCATAGTCGACTAATCGCAAAAAAATAATCGTTGACTAGTCGATTATCAAAATAATCGTTTGTGGCAGCCCTAGTGTGAAACTCTGCCAAGATCAAAATCAAAACTTTTATAATAAAGTTTTAAACCAGATTTTGACCTTATTTCCCCCAGATCTTCCTTCAAAGTGCCCCTGTGCTCACATATGCTGTTTTCAGGCTGATTTTACCTGCAGTCATCAAAGTGATCCTGTATTTCTGATTCACTGTGATTTCCACATATGCTTTATTATATTAACCCAGAACCAGAGAGAACCTCTTAATCTTCAGTCACTGAGAAAATGTAATTTATGCTCGACCTCCTTTTCTAAATCTGTGAAACTGAGAGAGCTCTAATCTAAACCGAGCATTTACATCGCATTAAAGACAAAAAAAATCATATATATATATATATATATATATATATATATATATATATATGCATGTATGTGTATGTATAAAATGAAGAGTTTGTCTTCAGCCTGCTCTATTACAAAGTGCCTTGGGAAAACACTTGTTATAAACTGGTGCCATACAAATAAAGATTGACTGATTGAAGATTGATTACAGTCATGACAAGGCTTCATCCTGTGGCTTCAGCTTGTTAATGCAGCATTCTAAACATGGACTGTCTCCCTGCTCCTGCATCACATGTGAACAGCCACACACTTCCTCACATGCACCGTATGAGACCACAGCATCAACAGGACAAACCTGGAGGTCACAGAGGTCACATCATGTCAGACTAAAACAGTGTTCAGTGTGAGGATGAACTGTTTGCTCGCAGAATATCAATAAAACATGAGCTCCCAGCCTCAGATTGATTTATTTACGGAGCTTCTTCTGCATAATGCCGCTGAAGATGTAATCAGCAGAGCCCGGTGATCTATGCCCGTGTACTCTTATCTGATCACTGACGGGGGTGAGCGGGGGACGGCACGCTGCGACGAGATGTAGCTGTGTGTTTCTAATTAATGATCTACAGTGAGTCGATGCTGGAGCGTCAGACAGCGGCTGTTTCTTCACCTTCAGTCCTGAGAGATCTCCTCACACTCAGCTGCCGTGGAGGCCGATAAGAAGCCGCGGCGACGTTGAAAAATGTTCAAGAGAACTTCATCTATCATCAAACCTTGAAGCCCCAAGGTGGCTTTGCTGCAATAATTGATATGTATCTTGAGAAAGATTAAATCCTCCCATGGGGGTATGCAGAGAAGAGAGCATAAAGGAGCTGAGGGGGAGGAGGGTAATCTTAAATCTTCCTCCTCTTATACCCAGAGTGCACCTCAGGACATGAATACTGACAAAAACCAGCACTATGAAGACGTCAAAAAGAGCATGACAGGCAGACATAACCCCTCCATGACACCCTCTGAAGATCAGGTTCAGAAACACTCTTCATTCTGAATATGCACGCTAAAACACCCAAATATAAGGGTCAAGGGGTCAAAAAGGTCACTTCAGGTATAGATTAAAATCTCACAGTTACAGGGTTGCTGTGAGTCACACACAAGTCTCAAGTCTCTCTTTTCAAGCCCCACATTTTGGTGTAAATCAAGACCCCAAGCCAAGTCTAGCAAACTTAAACCTAAGCCAGTAGAAGACATCTTCATCCCTCTGCATGGCTGTGATCAGCATGGGAGGAACTGGGAGATGCGAAAGCTGCGTCACTGATTTGAAGAGTTATTACAGTTCTTCTCCAACAACATAAACCCAGCTCACACGGGAAAAAAAAACTGAAATTATGAGGACTTTACGCAAAAACCTGAGTAATTTCCTCTCTCCCCCCCTGGTATTTTATCTGCGTAAAGTCCAAGTAGCTGAAGTCTGAATGCTCTCGTGCTGCTGTTGGATATGGAGCTTAAACACTGCAGCTTTCTTTCTCCAGTGTACTCGTCCTGCACCTAATGACGCTGCTTCATTCACTTCTCTGAGCTACAGTGCTCCTCTAAACTCTTTAACTGATGCTGTTAAAATGCTTTTTCTCATGTATCACTGAAGTTAGAATGTAAACTTTGATCACAGTGTAAAGCTCTGCTCTGCCGCTCTATTACGAACACCGACTTCTGCCACGTATTTTTGATGTCATAGCCAGTGAACCAGCGACCCCCCGACCCCTCCAACACTTTTCTCTACTCCCTGCTGAAAGGAGGAAGTGTGAACGACCAAATCTGGGAATTACTTGGCTCTTATCCTGGTAATATCAGGGCTGCATGTGTGAAAAGGGCTCCTGATTCTCAAATATTAACTTAATTCTTTGGACTTTTGATTACTACAATTATTCTACCAGTTTTTAAGTTTCCAGGGCTTCACATACAGGATGACTCTATAAATCAACAGGCTGAGGATAATCTGACCATCAGCAAGGGACTGAAATCAGTACAATATCAATACAATACTAGCCTTTGAAGGATAAGACCTAATCATATGCATGTGTATATATATATATATATATGTGCATAAGTGAATCCTGACGCAAGCTATTTACATCTACACTGACTTTGTTCTCTAATTGCACTCATTGCAATTTACACTGTACTTTCATGATGATTTTAATATAATTTATTCTGTTCTCAGTGTCTAAAGCTGGCACAATGTGATTTCACTCTATTGTGGACTGTTGGTATAAAGTGTCTGTTGTTTTATTCTATCATTGCAATTATTATTATTATTATTATTAATTTATTGTCAATACTATATTGTCCTTTTTACACCCTTTTTAATTTTTTTTAACCCCCTTTTAAATTTTTCTTACTGGTTTTATGTCTTTTTAGCTTTTATTTTGGGCCTCATGGTCTCATTTTACCATGCATTGGTTCTTGTCTTGTCTGGGTTCTTATGACAAGATGTGTTTTTCTGTAACAGGGCCTTGATTTAAGCTGGGCTTTTTGTTTTGTTTTTTGTTTTTATTTTCTTTTGTGCTGAAGCTCTTGTAATTGCTGTCTGTATATTCTTGTCTGCTTGTCAGAGCACATTGTAAACCCCTGTTTTTAAAAGTGCTATACAAACAAAGTTATTATAATTATTATTATCAAAGTTTGAATGACAAAAAAAAGTTTGAATCTTTAAAAGTGTTGTGATTTGGGCAGATAAAAAAAATAATAAAAAATGAAAGTGGAAAAATATAAGGACCACTAGAAAGCCTCATACTAAAAAATATATATCTGACATGTAAACACAGGACTATAATCCGAGCTTCAAGCTGCAGTCACGTGCACATTCAAACAGGTGCCTACCCAGTGCAGCCCCTCCCTTTTAATTTGGCTCAGGACAGTCATATAAGATAAAAAAATAAGATAAATTAAGATAATCCTTTATACGACCCACAATGGAGTAATTTAAGGGGTAAACATACCTCCGCTCATCGACCTCAAAATAAAATTCTGCTTAGGGCCCCAATTTGGCCAGGGGCGGCCCTGCGCCTACCTGAAAATGATCCTGACCTGATGTCCTCTGCAGAGCTCTGTGATCAGAGGGTCTAATCTGTCACCCTGAGGTGCAGACGGTCGTGGTGGTCCTCACTGTGGTCAGTCTATAATCAACAGGAGGGGTCTTGGGCCTCGACAGTATCAGGTGATAGAGGTGTGTTGATCCAGTCAGTTCAGCTGATACAGCGGGCCTCAGAGCGCCCTGCAGGTGAAGGTGCAGCTCACGTGATCACGCTCTGCTGTGGTTTCAGCATCAGACCTCCTCTGAAGACATGAAACTCTTTGTTGAACTTCTGGAGTGAGCTTGTTGTCTTCAGGGCCTGCTCACCTTTGTCTCTCCTGCCACCTGAGCTCTGCGTGAGCAACGAGCATCTGTAGGTTCAGGTGTAGGGCGGGGTTCAAGAGGTGCGTTCAATGCAGTCAGAAAAATGAGATGGTCACTCTAACTGGCTGCTAAAGAAGTGAAGGAGTTAGTCAAATAATTCTTGTTACATTTTTTAAGCAGTGTAGAAAGATTTATCAGAAAAACATAAGAAACTGAACACACACACACACGATAACAATAACATATGGCCAGTGTCTCACTAGATTTATATATAAAATTTCTACAAAGGTCTAAGTTTGTTTTGAGTTTTTTTTTTTTCTAGCAAATCGCTAAATTCTGATGATGACACCATGCCAGGATGTAGAGGAAAGTCAATCCATTTATTTATAAATGGAAGAAAAGTAATGCAAAAGCTGGGTTGGTTTTGGTTAAAAAATATGTTTGAAGTCCCTTTTGATTAAACAACGTTTGGTTGATTTAATGGTATAAAAATAACAAATAAAATATAAATTGAATATCTCTCAACAATGAGTTGACCTACCTGCTACGCTGAAATACTAACAAAACTGTGTACTGAAAAGCATTTAATGATGAAACAGCTGAACCAATCAGTTACTTTTGGGAAGGAAAACATATGACACAAAATCTGTAATGGTGTAAAGCTCATCTAACTATTAGTGTTATTACTTAAAGTCTCCAATACAGTCAAATATTTCCTTGTTCACGCTAACAAGGTTTTTTTTTTTTTTAAATATCAAAATGTCTGTAAGTGCTGAGCCCCCCTAAAAGTCTGATCCTGAACTTGCCTCTGGTTCCATGATAAAGTTACCATCAAAATACAACACCTAGCACTCAGAATCATGTTGATATCATTATTAGTTAGACAGTTATGAGCAAAAATGATTGTTTGCTAATGGCGGTTATCTGGATCACCACCAAAATCTCATCATTTCTAAGTTGGGCCATTACCAACATCTCAGTAGTTTTTGTGTAATCTTGCAAACAAGCTAACAAACATACAAATAAACAAACAAACAAACATACACCAGCAAAAACATAACCTCCTTGGCAGAGGTAATAATGATATCAACATGATTCTGAGTGCTAGGTGAGGGTTTTCAGGGTCATGAATCATATTATGATGGTCACTTTATCATGGAACTATTGCTTAAAGATGTAACAGACATATGTGAGCTACCTTGGTGAAGGTTTGTGCTCTCTGAGTGCTTTCTAGTTCCCCATCCCATCTCCAGGATGCAGCAGGAAACAGCAGATATCGCTCCACCCACCTCCATATCTGTTTGGTCGTGAAGAAGCATGAATCAGCTCTCTCCACTCAGGTGAACCCCATTTGTTCATAACACTCGACACCAACCTTGAGTGAGCAGTGAGTTAAATTCAATTATCACTGCAGTGAGCCGGAGATGCTTTAGATGGCACGCTACATTAGAGAAGAGCTGGAGACCCTAATGGTGTTTGTCTAATTCTGAACCCTGTGCGCATGTAGTGATTCTGGTTTAAACTGATTATTCAGAGATGACAGCAGATTTGGAGAGAGGCTCCATGGGAATATTAAATAATCTGCATGTAGACTGGAAGGCTGTTGGCGCTGCATCCCCAGGATCGTCCCGTTAGGTTGATCAAATGAACTTTGAATATTTAAATGGCTCATACAGGGAATGAAAGTGAACCATGACACACGCTGAATACTCCGAGGTCTTCCTCTCAAACTTCAAAGAACTAATCCTAAAGCCTCTCTTCATTTCAAGCAGACAGGGATTAATTTGTAGATGGATTATCAGATGAAAATTCCCAGGGAGTCCTCCAACAGCAGGATCAGATTCCCTCTGCTATTAACCTCCTGCACATTTATGGATTTCTGTGCCACTCAAGAAGCTTCGGTGTGAGAGAAAACAAGAGAAACAGACAGAAATGGATAATAATTTACATAATACTTCACAGGAAGATGTTCATTTTCTTTATTTGGACTGACTCTTGAGGCCTTTGCACACCAGATATGATTTTGTCACTCAAACATCAATTTAAAGATAATGTGAGATGAAAGATATAATTGGAGCCACATTGTGAAGAATGTGAAGAAGCTGTGGTATAGTTGTGCTTCTTAAATTAACTAATCAAACTGAAACTAATCAAGCTCTCCTCGTCTTTGCAGAATCAGATGTGCCCATTTAGTTCCTGTCTAAATTGAGCACGAGGTTGTGGCAATTTGATGTTAGGTCTGTTTTGCCTTTGTGGCACATTTTTAATTTGTGTTTTTTAAAATTTATACAATAGATTTGCAAATACGTGTAGCTTAAGTGTGAAGAGAAAAGCCTGTCAAAAAAGTTTCATGCCATTGATTCGCATCACCCTTGGTGTGTAAAGTCCTTCAGAGCTCATATTTAGACTAACCCTGATGGTGCTTTATTCTTTTGCACATCCTTAGCATCTTTATATTCTGCATATTGTGACCAGGACCACACTAAGGTCATCTCCTCTTTTTCCACAATAAAAGAAAAGAAATAAGTACTAACACTCTCTATGTCAGCCATAAAAGTTTTATTTCTTTTACACTGCGAGTTAAAAACAATAATTTTAGTTATTGATTAATCAGCTTATAATTAAATTGATTTGGATTTTTAGCAGCAAATATTTTAGAGGAATACTTCTTATTCTGACAACACAGTCAATTAGTATTTGAATTTGTCTTTCAGAGGAAATTATCAGGATGCTTTCAGCTCAGTCATTAAGTCGTCTTATTTTATCTCAGTCCTGCAGACAGAAGCATGTTAACCCATCAATAACGTCATGTTGTGCAGTAAAGAACCCTCCCAAGAAAAGTTTGGGAGGAACAACAATCTGTGATGTAAATTTATGTTAATTTAATTTGCTCCAGAGAGAGAAAATGTTGCTGCGTTTCAGCTTCATTTAACAGAGACACAAAAGAGCACAGCTGCCTCTAAACATGTTTCCCACCACATTTTCAGCTGCAGTAATTATCCTGTTCCCAATAACTGGATTAAAATCATAAAAGATCCAGAAAAGTCAATTTAAAGCCACCAGGGCGGGTAAAGGTGAGCCCAACATGAGCTTAGACAGGATGGAAACATTTTGTGATATCTTATCTTTAGTATATGTCTACACTTGTAGCATCCTGCTCAGAAAATAAACAGATTAAGAAGTCTGAAGGTTTCCCTACATGATGGGGAATCACAGCAGTAAGAAAGGGTTTCACTGTCAGGGTGATGGAGATAAAAGGTTGAACATCATTTCAATCTGATCGGCGAGAGAGAGTCTTCAAACATGGAGAGATAAAAGAAGAGCACTTTAGGTACTGCTGTGCTTGTTGAAATGAAGGGTTGTACCACTGAGAACATCTGATTCCCTCTGCTGGAGAAGGATTACTCCCCTTTAACCTCTTAAACTGCATAATGAGGCTCGACAGATTTTTGCAGAACAGCTGGATTCACCAGATCACAGTATGTGGTCAGGCAGATCTATTCGCATCGCTCCAAGCTGAAACATTTGTGCCTGATCAGATGATTTTGAGGACAAAGAGGCTTCAAGTGTGGTTTGGTTGTGCTGAAAGCAAGACGTAACAGGGGGGAATTTCTGTTCAGTCACCTTCCAGTTTTTCTTGAAGGCTTTGCTCTTTACAATCATTCTCTGCTGGATCAATCAATCTTTATGTACAGTGCTAAATTAATAATAAGTGTCATGTCAAGACACTTTATAATAGAGCAGGCTGAAGCCATCATGTAAAGGCATTCATTATTGAGTTATAATCAATAACAACCATGGAAAGAGAGGTCATTTGAATATTAACTTATTAACATTGACATTGGATGTTGCCTTGTGAAATGTATCCTATGCATATATGAAACCGTCCAACTGGTGCTCCAGGCTAGGGCTGATGGATTTTAGGAAAAGATCTCATTTCGATTTTTCTGGCAGATATTGTGATTTCAATTTGATTCACGATTTTCTTCAAATCAAGCTTCAGTGCAATATTCACTATGTTTACAGTATAGACAACAGTAAGGAAATCAGTGATCAGAAGCACATAACACTTTATTCATCATCTAATATTGATAATAAATAATCTGTTTTCATTATTTAAGAGATACTCCAACATCTACTTTTAAACAGAGGTTTTTTGTTGTTGACCTGCTTACCAGCACTTCTGTAAATGCAAATTTCTACAAATTTGTAAATTAGTGTGTGTAAAATAGTTGACACAACAGATCCTAGGTCAGTCAGGAGTGCTGCAAAAAAAATGCAGCTTTGGCGATAGCGATTATGTTGGCTGAAATTGCTATTTCAATCCAAAAACAATAAATCTTTCAGCCGTACGCCTGGCTGTTGAATATTTTGAGTATTCTCCAACATCTGGATCTATTAAAATCAACTGCCACAGGAAAGACATTTTTTCACTCAAGTTTTGGTGACACTTAAGTTTACAGAACATACTTCGCTATTAACTAGCTGCTTATTAGAATGTTAGTTAATGCGAGCATTGCACATTAATAACTCTCTTTGTTTAGAATATAGCATTAAAACAGGTTTATATTATTTATACTCAGGTATTTATACTTTGTTTTTGTAAATAGTGGTCTCCTACTGCCTTGTTTATTGTTTATAAGTATATTCTATTTTGTTTCAGTCCTTAGCCTCCATTTAGTGTGTATATCAGGGGTACCAAACAAGGTACCCTCAAGCACTTGGTAGACCACAAGGAGCCCATGAGGTGTCCTCAGGCACATTTCAAAAAAATAACACAAAAAGAATCACACTTAATAAATTAAAAAATAACAAATATAACATGCATTACGTTTTAAAACTGCTTAATTTTCCAAGTTTACATTGATGCTGACTCAGGAAAAAAATAATTGCAGATGCATGTAAGTAAATTGTTCTCATGCAATGTAATAATCTGTGGTAAAAAAAAATATTGATAGGAATAATTAAAAGTAAAAAAGTAAACATAAAGTGTCCTATGTAGCCTATCCAATGCATAATATTTGTTATTTTTGGTTAAATTATAACACTTTCATCACTTAAGAACATTAAATCAAGCAAGTAGCCCTCCATAATACTCCTCATCTTTAGGGAAGTTCCAGGCTCAAAAAGGTTGGGGACCCCTGGTGTATTATGTTGTTTACTTCCTTTCCCTGAAACCAGCTGCTGTAATACCACAATATCCCAGTTTGGGATCAATAAAGTATATCTATCTTTCTTTCTCTCTATCTATGCTAATTAGTATACCATTGGCTACATATAAGCCATTATAAAATGCTAAGTCTGCATGACCATATAATATGGTCAGTGGTTTATTGACTAAGAGCTCTTTCACACCCACAAAATTACTGCTTTTTAACAGTAAGTGACAAAATTGTTGAACATTGATTATGGAACATCAATTAGCTTTGCTTCTAATGTCCATAATGAGGTATTAATACCACTAAAATGTTCTTCAACCTCAATATTACTCAACAACACAGACAATAACCTGTCAGATCAAACATGAAGTCTCTCCTAATAAAACTGCTTCAATGGCATTCAAAAGTTCATATTGATAAAGACTGATTGAGTTATACAACAAAGAGATACCCTTAAAACCACAACATATTTTTCTGCCTCACATTTTCAGAATTTGATCATGTTTTGGGGTCCATATGAAAGCTGTGGAGGGCCTGATGTGGTCCCCGGACTGCCTGTTGATGATGTCTACCCTACACCATAACAGCCCCGCCGCCAGCCTGTGGTGCTCATCTACTAAAGCTTTGAGATTTGTGTTGATTATTCAAGTCACTGTTGCTTTTCTATCATCTCCAACCACTCTTGACATCCTTCTTTGACATTTTTGTCCAATGACCTGCTGCCTACAGGATATTTTCTCTTACTATGGACCATGCTCTGTAAACTCTAAGGTGGTTGCAGGTGAAAGTCCCAGTAGATCGGTAGCTGCCAGCTCGTCTTGCACCAACAAGCATGCTACATCTATAGCCAATAATCCCTTTTCTTCTCCATTCTGGTGCTTCAGTGTGTTTTCTTGACCATACATGCCAACATATGCTGAGTTGCTGCCATGTGATTGGCTGATTAGCTATTTGAATGAAGTGGCCTGTGAGCTTAAAACCCTATAAATGGAATAATTCAACTTGCAGGTTGAGTATTAAAGATAACTGTGTTGTTTACTCAGTATCTTGTTAGTCATGCACTCACATGTCTTCTCCACTGAGCAGCCATTGCTCGGTGATTTCATTCATCACTTCCTGTCAATCACACAGCCTCACGTTGCTCCGTCTGGCTTTGTTATGCTCCGTTCATTATCATGCACGGTGGCAGTCGTGGCTCCTGTTAACTACTCGGGAAATATTAGATGCTCTGCTTTATTTGTACCACAGGGATTTGAGAGAGCGAGCGGGTAGGCAGCAGGTGTTCAGAAGTGCAAATGTAAATGCTCCATCAAGCCTATAATCATGGTGTAGGGTTATTCTGAGCTATGGAGAATCAAAAGAGACGTTTGTTTATGTGAAAATGATGCACAATATCACCTAAAAACTTCTTGTAAACAGAGCAGTGTGAGGAAAAGAGAGCACAAATTCCTGGATTCAGCAATGATGAGGTGAAATATTGATCACAAACGCATAGCAGGGCGGTAAAATAAACTATTTCAGTCCTTACACTAAAAAAAAAAAAGTCCAGAGTACTGCAGAGACATTGATGTAACAATATCCAATATTTATATTTGTTTGTCTTGTCTTCATTTCATCATATCTCCAGTGTGTCAGCTTCTCTGTGGCTGTTTCCTCACCTCGCTCTGATTGTCTTTTAGTCGACCTGTCGAGCAAACGCAGATTAATGCTTCAGCTAAAAATCACATTAAACATCTGCAGGAGGTGAGAGTCGAGTGTGGAGTCTGCTCTGCTTTCAGCTTTGTTGTTAAAAGATACTTTGAAGGTTTGGCTGACGGCTTCTCGCTGCAGGCAGCAGAGGAGGAATTAGAGTTTGAAACTATCTCGACCTCATTGTAAAACTTAAACTCACAAAGTCAGTAACACAAAGGGCGCTATCGTCACTCTATGTGAGGGGTCTTAGGGACTGTTTGGAGTATTTATGCTCCGTGCAGCTCTCACGTTCCCACAAACAGATGTTCTCCCAAACTGTAGGGGGCAGCATCCTCAAAAAGACCTATATATAGCGTAGTTAACAGGAAGTCATCGAAGAAGAAACTTCGTTGTTACCGGTTAAGTTAAAGAGAAAGAAGAGAAAGTTTGTTGTTACTGTTTAAGCTAAATTTCTTGAAATTCTTTTCCAGGACATATTGTCACATTTTTACTTCATTTCCTATGTTTTTCATCTGTAAATACTAACCACCATTTGCACTATAAGTATTCGGTATATATTCAGCTGTCCTGTGCAATACATTTCCATAAACAATAGAAATATTGAGAACTAGAAATAGGACTATTTTCATTCTTAACATTTATCCTCTACCTGATATTGTACATAGAGCTTCAATGACGTTGTCCGGTAGGATTGTATCTCATCTTGTGTGTATATCTTGAACATTTAAAGCCTTCTTACAACCTTTTCTTACTTATACTATTTTTGTATACCTTTCTTTTTAACTTAAATATCTACTGCACTGAAAAGGAGAAGCTCTCCAATCTCGTTGTACATTCTGTATAATGACAATAAAGGCCATTCTGATTCTGATTCTGATTCTGATTCTTTTTGTTTTGTTTTGTTTTATCAGCCTGCCAAGCCCTTTGAATTTGACTTGTTTGAAAGCTGTAAAATATTGACTGATTAACCGCTGTAGTGCTAATTTAGTCAGGTTGAATGTCATTCATTCATGCTAACATGCGCAAGAAGAACTGCCAGCACTTCAAATGAACATGTAGGTCTTTAGTTTTCTCATTTGAGGGGTGCGTCTTCCCTGTGGTCTGTGTGCATCTCACTAAGGTGTTGACTTTCATTTGAAAGTAGCTAAAAACTGCATGACACACGCCACATACAATACAGTAACACTCTTGAACTGAAGTCACTAGTTTTGGGTGGTTCTTTGGGGAAAAATAAGTCCTTACTGGGGTCTGAAAAGTTGCTAAATCTAGTGACAAAGTCAGATGGAAACTCTGGGTAACGCCTGGTTTGCTTTTACTAACAAGGTAAAGGGGAGCAGAGGGAGGATAAATAGTTCACTGGACAATTCAAGCTTTTCCAGGACTGTTTTTCACATCTTTTATATGGTTTCCATGACTGGAAATTGGTCAATAATTTTTCAGGTTTTCCAGGACACGAGGGAACCCTGGTCTTAGGTTTTTCGTCCAATTTGCCCCGGTGACGCCTCCAAGAGCTGGAACTCTGGCTGCATATTTGACCACCTCTGCGCCCGTCTGCCGTGATCACATTTTTGACTTCTTCTTTGTTGTGGGGAGACACACATGCTGTATTTCTGCATGTTATGTGGCCAAAGACTCTCTGACTCAAAGACAAAATGTGGGATAAAGTCTTTGTTTGTACTTTATTTTTGTGTAAATATGTACAGCAGGTGTTAAAATGATGCTCAGTTACTGTCGATGGACTTCGGTTCAGTCTAGGAGAGGGCTTTGGCTGTCGGGTAAATCAAACCTCCACGCTGCAGTCGTCCCACGTTTCAACACACAGTTATGGCTCTGACATCTCAACACTCACAGGTCAGCGTCCTCGTAGAAAAGTGTCTTGTTTAATAAACTCCAAACGTCCTGCAACAAAGTTGTGTTTGATTATCACATCAATTTTCTTTTCATAAATTCATTTAAATATTTCCACATCAGGTAAACTTCATCAAACGCTCACAAACAACCATGTACATCTTCATATTTACATCCTCAAAACGGCAGCAGGAAGGAGATAAGTTAAAGTCTGGTTTGGGACATCACATCTGGTCTTCCCTCTGGTTCCAGCAGGGCAGGAGCTCTGAGTGTCTCTCAAAGCACGGAGCTCCTGATCAACCTCCTCTGTCCTGTCAGCTCCCCGGGAATTCAGGGTTTCCTGCTAAATGAAAAACTCCTTCTGGTTTTCACAGGGAGTGCCCTGAGAGCCTGCCTGGCTGCTGAACGGTAGCTCGTGGACGTCTTCAGGCTGCGCTGCTTTCACGTCCTGGTTCCGATACGTCTCCTTCCTGCTGCAGATGAATCTGGCGAGTATTGCCAACGCTGCCACGCCGATGAAGATCACCACAGCGATCAACCCTGACACACAGAAAATGACATCTGGTGAGTTCAAACATGCACAAAAACTATGAAAATAATCATTTATTTTTGGAAATACAGTTTCCTCCCTAAACTTATCCAAAGAGTTTCCTGGAAGTCCACTTTGTTTGATTTCCATATTAAGTTTGGTTGAGCTGACCTGAGCAGGAGATATTCAGGGTGTGATGATGGTCACACAACCACGTGTGACTGTTGTGTTGTTTTTATTTTAGGAAAACAAGCGTAGCATTTCTAAAATGATCATCTCTTTTGTGATCAACTTTTTTGACTTTACTTTTAACATGCATTTACAGCAGCATAAACAGAAACTAGACCTACAAACAAAAACAAAAAGTACCAAAAGGTACACAAGACATTAATACAGTATAAACCGAAAATAATAAAAACTAGAAAAGCACTCAGAGAGCGCAGACCTCCGCCAAGCAGCTCAGTTCCAGCAGTGGCTTTTCCACAACCTCTGTAAAAGATACAACTCTGGATCACCAGATCACCAGGATCCAGACCAAACTCAGCACATACATGGAGGCTGATATCCTGTATGAACACAACAAGTTTTGGGAACATCACTTAATATTTTGTTTTTTTATTTGAATTATTGAATGTCATCAAACGGATTTCCCATTATAAAGTTCAATGTTTTTTGTGACATCAATCTGTATCAGATCCAGATTAAATTTACCTTCATGATAGAGACATAGACCTGATATTATCCTGTAAAATTGGAAGCAAATCGGTTAAAAAATGGCAGAGATATGATTTGTTTTAATTCTGCTGAAAGTTAACTTATGGGATTTTTGGAAGTTTTGGGATTTTTTTTGCATCCAGACAAATACACGTATCACCACCAAAATTTAATAATTCTTAAGTTGGGCCATTACCAACATCTACTGAAAATTTCAGCACAATTCGTCCAGTAGTTTTTGCATAATCTTTCTAACAAACAAACAAACATGCACCGGCAAAAACATAATCCTCCCACCCCTTGACCCTGGATCTCTTCACACTGTCCACAGGACACAAGAGTTTAAGTAGTCATAAATACTATACATACAGATAGAGACCGGAAATGGTGGTTACAACATCCCCTTGATCAAATCTGCTAAAGCTAAAGTATCTGCACTAGCATCGTGCATTTTCTCCACTGATACTTCCATATTGACAATGTAAGTGTAGGTTTTAATCCACTGAGCCCTAGCAATTGTATGTGGGGGCTTCCAGCATAAGGCCAGCATCTTTTTGGCAGCTGTGATGCCCGTCAAGACAATGCGCCTTTTCTAGTTTATTTATTTATCATCTCTTCATATTGACCTCTGACTATGTTCTAGCCCCATAAAGTGCCTTCTTAAAATATGGCCAAGGCCAAATTAAATTGCCGACCCCTGGCCTAGACAAAATTGCTGGGTAATGGTAAAGTAAGTTTTCAGTATTTAGACAGATCCTGCAGTCAGCCTACGCTGCTTTATTGTGTTTTTTACCTTTAAATTTAGCAGAGAAGGTGACTACATGTGCAGCAATACGTAGCTCTAACTTCAGTGCTGACTATTTCTGTACAGATGCAAACCCAACTTCAAAAATCCAGGATGATCCCTCTAACGTAGAAGACCAAACATTCATCTCATTGGTTTGACCTCAAACCACCGCAAGTCAATTTTGCACTATTCTACTTATTTTAATCAATCACTCTTTATTTGTAAAGTGCCATTGCATAACAAGTGTTATCTCAAGACACTTTACAGTAGAGCAGGCTGAAGACAAACCCTCTTTTATACTTAATTTTAATCCTCCTGACCCTTATTTTCATTCTTGTTCTAATTACTTGTTGATTGTTTTTACACTAAGTTGAATTCCTTGAGTGTGCAAATGTTCCCGGCAGTAAATTCTGATTCTGAACTTTGCAGTTAAGTTTTATCCGACACAGAAACTTGGCTTTGCACCTCATAGGTAAGTAAAAGAGACAAAACAGTGCCTGATGCTGCATTAAAGTGGTTTTAAAATAGAACTGAAAGTCTTTAAACTTTCTGTCTGTGACATTTTCGTGAATTTTGCGAATCCTCATCATTAGAGCACAAATCTTTGACTTCTCCTTCCTGTCTCGTCAGTCTGAACTTCAAAATGCTTCGTTCCTCTTCAACAGCGAGCTCCGCTCCCCTCATCTATTTACACTGTCACACTATTTACACTTGAATTAGTGACAAAATCCCCGGGTTTGGCTGTTTTAATGACTTATTATAGGCCTGCTGAAATGGATGTCATTACCTCCAATTAGAGCTGAGTCACTCCGCATGGCGTTGACTAAAGGCTGACCTGGATCCACTGAACCGGGCTGATCTGAGAGACAGAGAGGAGAACGTTAAAGACAAAATCCAGGAGAGGAACAAAAGCTGGAGTGACAACACATGTTCTTAAAGCTTGAAAGCTGTATAGAAAGAAGACAGTGTGATATATGAAGTATAAGAAGATGAGGAAAGTTCATGTGAATGCTCGGTTAAAAGCTGCGACACAGACTTCACTTCAGTTTTCTGACTAATGTCTTCAGTCTGTGTGTCATACATCTGTCTGTTCGCTGAGGAAGAAGCTTAATGAGCCCATTAAAAAGTTTAATAAACTGCCCTGAGAATAATATCAAAGAAAAGCGTGCACGGCTCAGTGTTCATCAGTTATCTGCTCTGTTCAAGCAATCAGACGGATCAAATTTAAAAAAGAGAGTTAGCTCAACAGAGACAAAAAAGGCAAAGAAGTTGTAACAGATCAAGAAAACAAATGTGGTAATTAATGTGATAAAAGCCTAGCTCTTACCCCGCCAGCAAAGATGGGCACAAGTCAATTGCTGCAAGTCAAGTCAAGTCTCTAGGTGGCAGCCACAGGTCAATCAAGTCTCCCGAGATTTGATTAATAATACTAAAACTTATGCTACTAAAAAGGCTGAAACAATTAATAAAACAATGTTACCCAGAGTAAATGGAGAATATTGTATCATTGTTAGACATATGATGCTAACTGTAAGAGTTCAAGTACTCTATAATACCATTGAGTCATAGAAATGTCAGGTTAGGGGGTACTGGTTTGGTGGAGTGGTAAGCAACCAGGTACAGCCCATATTACATGCTTCTGCCGGTCCGGGTTCAAATCCCGCCTGTGGCCAGTTTGCAGAGTGTCCTCCCCTACTCTCGCTCCCCCCCTTCACAAGACTATCCGCTGTTTCTCTCTCTCCTGTCAATAAAGGCCCGAAAATGGCCAAAAAATTATCTTAAAAAAAGAAATGTCAGGTTAGGTCAGGCCAGGTAGGGGAGAATATGCTGCTTTGGCACCTTCGCCCCGTCAAACCCCTGATGGCCTTAATCCAGCCCAACTCTTCAGGTATCCTTTGAGCTAACCCTTCACCATGCATGTGGTTGCCCCTGTGCTCTGGTCCAACCCACCGAGTCCTGGGCATCCAGTATACAGTGAGCTAGATCAGACATGTGTTAAAAATTAATTTGCTGTTTCGAAGACACAACAATGGCAAAGAAATCTTATACTGAATCAAATATGAGTGATTTTAAATCAAGTGAAGATGAAACTCCTTTACTGAGGATGCACGGGATTACCTTTATGAACCAGAGTTTACAGAAGAAGAAATTCTTCAGAAAGAGATTCAGCAGGTCAAATCAATGCACAGAGGCAGAAGAACAAATCGCCATTGGCTGCATCTTTAAAAATTGCCAAACACAGATTTCCTGGAGGAAAATAAAGCACTCTGAAATTTTTTGCCTAATCATACATTCGAACCGGCATAGTTGTGTGGCTCATTTTTCCATAAAACTCACACAATCAGGTGAAATAACTGTAGCCGTTTCCGGAAGGGTACCTTACAGTAGTCTGAGCTTGCTCTCCTTAAAGGTACAGTGCTGTTGGTTGAGGACCTCATACAACCCAGCTTCAAAAATATTGACTACCAGATGTGGAAAAACGGACACAGTGTGGGAATTACAGGCAACCCCTTTTATACAATGAGCAAGACCGACAAAAAAAGTGGCTACATTTACATGCAGTCATCAACCCTTTCATAGCCGGAATATTAGCAATAACCCGGTTGCACACGGCCATGTAAACACCAAAAACCCTTTTGAAAAACCGCAATATGCTCATATTCCGCTTTTTAAAAACCCGAAAATCAACCCTGGGTTACTCCTTTTCTAACCCGAATATTTGGTCATGTATACGCCTATCGGGATATCCCCATCGAAAGGAACATTAATTTGTGTTCTGCGCATGTTCTTTTTGCAAGGACTCTTGGTCTTTTGAGTACAGGAAGTACTTGTTGTAAAATGGCACAGCTCCAGCTCCATTTCCTATTTCTTCACGTTCTCACCTTCCATTAATGAAGAAACTGACAAAGAATAGTGTCAAGTACTGGTGTTGGGTCAGTATGTTGTCCGTGTGTCGCTGTTTTGATCGGGATACTATGTATAGAGGATTAACCCTGTTTGCTCATGCATGTAAACAAGTTATTCCAAATGTTTCAGAAACCGGAATATTGACCTAAACATGAATATTGACTGCATGTAAACGTAGCCACTGATTGGTTCTGAGCCTCGAACCTCAAGTCCAAGTCAAGTCTGAAGTCACTTTTGGGTTTTGTGTGTGTAAATAGGAATGAAAGACATGGATGTGTTAGCTGATGCTGATGGACAACTTACATAGAAACTACACCCACAGTGAGTGAATGCTGGTGTGAATGTGATGTAACCAGTCGTGTAAAAACGCTCCATGCTGTCAGAAAAGTCCGTCTACCTCCAGATCAACACCTCGTAAGATATAACGCCTCTTCGTCTGTTGTACCTGTTAGGGACTGAGTGGTTTCTGCCGTGTATGGATCCTCTGCAGAGGAGGAAGCGCAGCTCGATGAGACCAGCGGCCCGCCGACAACCACCCGGCTGTCAGGGTGCAGCAGAGCGGCTTTTAGAGGAGTGATGGAGTTAAAGCGAACGCCTGACAGACAGCCCGTGAACCCGAGAGATGCCGGCCCAGCCAGCTCCGAGTCCAGCTCATCAGACTCTGACAGAAGAGACATGGAGAGAGGAGACAAATCTGTTATCAGCAAGCACCAATTACAGAGCTGAAACACAACGGCGATAAACATTATCATGAAGGAGCCGTGGTCATGAAGATAAGTGGAATCTATCTCCGTCTTCATCATGTTAATACTCTCTTTGAAGCTGCAGAAAGCCTCCCAGGACAGTTTTAACCAACTGATCCCACCAGAACACTCAGAGAAGAAGATTTTACTCAAACATCAGGGTCAAAGTCGTGGATGTTTTAAGACTTGTTAAAGAGCATTTATCCCTAAATTTCTGACCACATAGACGGCTAAAGAACTCAGTGAAGGTTAAAAAAATTGTGTTTTAACTTCAAATATTTGAAATGGAAACTGTTTGCCTTGGATTGGATGTAAATTTTGGTATCCTGCATCAAAGTCAAACACATTAAATTCAGTGCCGATGCCGTTCGTCATGCTACAGCACATTAAAGGTCACACCAGCTCCTGCTCCTGCATTCGCCTGTCACTAGTCATAAATCACATCCTGCAGAATAACCCAATATGAACGTTATTCATATTATTATACACAGGGACAAACAGGGAGAGTCTCATCTGAGTGAACCTCACCAAGGTTTTCTTTTAACTGCTATTTGCCAACGTGAAGAGTTTACGTAAAGAGATCAGCGCCCCCTCGTTCTTAGTGGGAGTTCAGGCTTTAACTGGGTTAGAATAACAAAAGGCCAGGGGCTGTTTGTGGGTGCTTTCAGTCTCAGACACTGTGGTGACAGAATTGATCTCAGGTGGCAGAGTGATTGGTTAATTGCTTATCAATTGGAAAAAAGATGAGAAAAGTTGGGCAGGAGGAGGAGGACATCGTGGTGAAACTCTCCCTGTGCTGATTTGATGGATTATCAAATGGATGTGTTTCTATTTCAGACTTTTCTGAGACATTCAGTTTCTCTTTTTTGAGAACAGGAGGAGGAAAGTGAGCGTAGAAACATCAAGCATGGTTGATCATGGATCGAGAAAGGTGGTAACACATGTTGTTGTGGCTGGGAGACAAGCTTGCCCCCTTCTCTCATCCTATTCAGGGAGAAAATTCACCCCAACATATTAGATTAGATTAAATTAAACTTAAACTGTATTATTATCCCATGGGAAAATTGTTTTTTCAGCAGCAGCCATCAGCACACCAGTACATGATAAAACATAAAACATACAGGCATTAGGAAAATCAGAAAAAATCAGAAAAATCCTGAGCACAAGTGAAAAAGGACAGCACTTAAACCACATAATGCCAAAGGCTAAAGAATCTGACAAAACCCATAAAATGCATTACATTAGATTAGATAGAACTTTATTAATCCCTTTGGCAAACTCCCTCAGGGAAATTAGGACTCCAATATCAGTTTGGAAATTAGATAGAAAGATATATAAAAAAGATAGACATAAACAAAAATATACATACATACAAAATAAATAAATAAATAAAAATAAATAAATAATATATTATTATGAATGTAAAATATGTATTTAAATTTAAATAAACGTATATCATATAAATATATTTATATAATATGAATATAAAATATTTATGAATGATTTGAACATGCAAATACCTGCATGAAATTTCATGCGAAGCCATGACAAATATTTTTTTCATGATTGGTGTGAACACATCCGAACGAACTAGGGATGCACGATAATGGATCTTTGCCGATATCCGATATGCCGATATTTTTTAATTCATTATCGCAGATACCGATACCAATATTTCTGGTCAAGAGCACAAGCTTTGTACTTACCAAAAATGGACATGTTTCTTTCAGTGTTACAGTATATTTTTGCCAGGAATGGATGTAAAACAAGAAAATCAGCATTTAACTCTTGCAAAAATGAAACCCTTGATAAATGTACCCATGCAGCGATGAGAAGGTGCATCAATATTGTACATTTGTATAATTCGCTGATATTCCAGTGTGGCCATTAAATTGGCTGTAAATACCTGCAAAAATTTCAATATTGGCCGATACGATACTTAACTTTTTCGGCTGATACCAATATCAAACCGATAATATCGTGCATCCCTAAGATGCTTCTTCTGAAGACCATGCATACTGTTTGAATGTAAGTTTTCAGATCAGTTTTAATTTCTTTCAGGGACAAAAGAGTTACTAAAGAGAAAATGTGACCTCATGTTTGACCTGCACAAAGAAATGCTGCTTCCTATCTCTGTGACACCCTCCTCAAAGCCTCCATTTATTTCAACACTGTCATTTTCTACTTGAGTACCTCAGATGCTGTATTTTAAAGGTAAGACTTTAAGTGTGAACAAAGAAATGTCTGACTCTCTTTGGAGACTTACTCTCTCATAACTATTAATAACAGCGGGTGCTAAATAAATATCCAGAGAGGCTATAAATGTCTGTGTGAACTGCAATTATTCCTGCAGGACAGGCAGCTTGATCACACAACACATCACTCCTGTCTCCTAAATCAAGGGACGAACAACTCTGAAGACAAACGAAGAGGTCACGGAGGAGTGATGTGGCTGGACAGAGCAGTTCATCATCTGTATTTACTTGATCCCACTTTGATGAAGCCTGAAGCTGAATGTGATCATCCATGTAGAGAAACAGAGCGAAGAGGATAATGTGGTTTTGATTCATTTGTTTCTAGGCGGATTAAGCAGCCTGCAGTGTAGAATATTGAGAAGGAGAAAAAGGTTTAAGTGAAAGCGGCAGCTCGGGCTCAGAGGCTTAATGAGTATACACAAGAAGAATTAGGCAGGTGTGAAAAATACTTTGTAGTAAGGATTATTTCACAAATAGAGATGTTAATAGTCGATTTTTATCAGTTAACAAATACAAAGTGAACAAACAGAAGAGAAATCTAAATGATCAGTGTTATTTCTCTACAGCCTAGTACCAGTACTCTGGTCTGGTACAAGTCTGTGGCCCAATGGTTGGAGCCCTCTGCTTTAGAGTTGTACTGTGTGTAGTTTTCATATTAGAAATATGTGGGAAGCAACAGCAGAGTTAACAAGTGTTAAAATCAAGGAAGTTTACCCTGGCTAATGCATTATTATAGCTATGTTAACACAACGTCACGGCTCAAACTTTTCAATAACTAGAAGTGCTCTGAGTGCACAAACTTTCACCAAGACTACCCAATCCCGCACTGTGAACAAATTCTTTAAAAAAATTCCTGGATCCACGTCTGGGGTCAGAAATATAATCACTTCTCCCTTGTGTCACGACCAACATTCCCTCGAAATGTCATCAAATTAAAGTTATCGTGTACACAGACAGACAAAAACAAATAGAACAAATAGAACAAACAAACATTGACAAAAGCATAACCTCACTGTCTGAGTTGATCAAACCTTTGTTCCTATATGCAAACAGACGGGCCAGCAGGTGTTACACTGTAATAAGTTACCATGCTATCTGGTGTCCTCTATGATCAGCTGTAGACACTGGTGAGTGTTAAAAGCCCCTCTTCTTAATGCATAGATTTTGTTTATGCTTATATCACTTGGAGCGGAAGCTCAAACCTCCGCCTGTCAAAATACTGTAAAAAATGTAGAAAACCGCCTGCATCTCACACTGTGGACAAATACTTTAAAAATTCCAGGATCACATCCAGAATCAGATCACCACCAAATCTGATCAGTTTTCTCTTGTGCCATGACTAATGTTCCCTGAAAATATGACCAAAATCTGTTGAGAACTTATTGAGCTGTTTGCAAAAATGTGGAAAACTGCCTTATCTCACACTGCTAAAGGTCACATGACCTGCTGTGTTTGACTGTTTACATCATGTCCTGGGTTTCTAATAGGCAGGAATTTGATTCAAGTTGAATAAAAGTTGAATAATTTCGTCACTGTAGAGGATCAGATGCATCACTTTTACCCTCCCCTTTGGAAACGCTCAGACCTGAGGGGGTAGGGATGCTTGCACCTGTATTATTTGCACCTGTATTACAATAATGCACTCCTCACTGTCTGTCTGAATGCCATTTGCACCAGCACATAACTACCTCAGGTTAATCCACATCAGCTAATCTCTAATGCATTTTAAACTCATGCCAAGTTTGCACTCTTCATGCTGGTCCTCAGCACTCAGGGTTCTAAATGTTTTAGTATTTGTATTTCTTCCTTCCTTCCCTTATTTATTTTTGTATATATTTGTGTATATCTTTTGTTGGTAGGACTGTTATTTTGGTTGCTTCTTTTTAATTTTTCCTTAACTTGATTTTTAGCATTTGAACATTTATGTACAGTTTCATTCACTGGCTGCTCTGTGTGCCTTTAATTTCCCCCGGGGACAAATAAAGTTTTTCAAATTAAACTGTATACAGGAGGCTATGATGATGAGCTTTGTGTTGATTGGCTGCCCAAACAATGTTGATGAAGTGTGGAGGGGCTAAAGGCCATGGGGAGGACTTTGAAAACAGTTATGGTGTCTCCCTCTGATGAGCAGAAAACACACTTGAAGGAGGAGGCTGTATAGCTATGACATCATGAACTCCAGGAAGTTAAAACAGAGTGTTTTACGGGGCATTTTCTTTAAAGAGGCTAAACTGAGAGTTTAGTAAAAGTCGTTCTTCTGCTTATCAAGACCCTTCTAACATCTTTACAAGTAAAGAAAATTGATTTTGCAGGACATGAAACCCTCAACAAACCCTTAAAAATATTGGATCCAGATTTGTGTCACCATAAAAATTTTATGAATGAATGAATTAATGAATATTTTTATTTTGGTTGCATAAATGTTAAGAACACAAAAAGAAGATAATCATTTAACACAAACCTGTCAATAACCTAAAAAGGTATAGGCTGAAGCTTTCTGAACTTTAAGATAGTTTTACATAATTTTAAGTCATCACTGAGCCCATTACAAAATTTTATCGCCAAAACCTAAACACATCTGTATTTAATATTTATTTTAAATTTTCTTGTTTCAAGAGTATTATTTACTGCACACAAATTATCTCAAGTGTTTTAAAATAAACAATGTCTTTACGTTTTAACAGACGATCCAATGAAAAACTGGTAAGGAGGTTCCAGATATCCAACTTAATTGATTATTCTGATCACTCTTTTCTGTAGTTTGATTATTGGGTCTAAATTTATCACTTCTTCTTTGAGCCATGGCCAGCATTCCCTGAAAATTTAATCCAAATCCTTTCAGGACTTTTTGAGTTATCCTGAAGAAACTAACAAACCAACTAATGCTGGCCAGAACAGAACCTCCGTGTGAATGTAGATACTTCTTCAGCTGAGGATTTTCTCTGCCCAGTGTAAACATCGTCAAGAAATAATTGCTGAAAACTTGTCATTTTTCGACCGTCACTTCTCAACACCTTTCCTTCGTCAGCACTTTGTCTGGTTCTTGTCACCAGTTTGAGCTTTTTAGCTCCGGAGCCCGGCGTCTCAGCCATTCTGTGGCATCAGTGTAAACCCTCCGTCACACTAATGGCACTGCAGGATGGGAACACAAATGTGAGGTCAAACAGCTTATGTTTGGCATAAGGACGAATAATAGCTGGTATAAATGGTGCTATATCATGTCTCTAATGAGGACGGTGCACGCTGTCAGCCCTTCATCCATGAGCTGATGATTACTGTCAGCCTCCGCCCAACTGCTCTTTACCTCCACCTCTCTGAGCCTCACGATCTCACCCTCACTCCTGCTTCATTATCTCCCCCTCTCTCCCTCTGTGGGCATGCCAGTCCCTCCAGTCTCTCCTGGTCCATTAGTTAGGCTGATGGATGACAGCTCTGGCAGGGAGTGACAGTATATCAACTATCTTACTGCCTCTCTGATACCGATATGACCGCTGGAGCCTCGAGGTTCAGCAGAGAGAGAGAGAGAGGGCTGGGTCACATACTAACATGGCCCGGGTCAACAAAAACACCCACACTTACTGTAAAACCAGGGTGTTGTGTGTCAGAAACAGCTCGAGCATCAATTTGTTTGTGTTCCCCTTGATGCCGTTCTGTGTGGACAGGTCTGAGCCGTTAAGATCTGTTGTTTTTTGCTGTAACGTGGTGGTTTGGGGTTGATAAATGCATTCTGAAGAGGACAAAGACAGTCGTTGGTCCTTGAGGTCCAAAAGCTCATAATCAGCACAGAGAATGGTATCATCTGCATAAAGACATAGTGCAAGATATAACTGTAGATATTAGATCATAAATAATTAACAGTAAAGATAAAGGACCCCAAACTCATCACTGTGGTAAACTTGTTTTTTAGTTGTAAAAGCTTTATCTTGGTTTGAAACACTAGAATCTTACTGCAGAAAAACAATGTGCAAGCACTGAAATCAAAACAAATGCTGCTTTGGTAAACAGTTAAGTGTACAAGCTATTGTTTCAAACATCGCTTTAGTCCTGAAAAAATTAACCAGTTAAGTTTAAGATTGAAAAGCTGCATTTTTAACAACAAGCTTAAAGCTACGTAGTACATTTGATATATTATTTACATTTTTTAATACAATATTTTTTATCAACTTTTCAATTTTTAACAAACAATCCATTACAACATACAAACAAGTAAACTTTAGCCACAACAAATACATCCTCACCTTGATCCCTCATACAAAACACAAAGGAAACATTTTGTTATCCAAAATATAATCTTGAATGTCCATAACAATGTTATATATCTTAAATATGTGCATGTACTGGTTACACTCAGTTCAATACATCAGTAGCTGCTAGCATTAAGATTTTAATGAAAGGACATCAACTTTGGGGAAAAAATAAAAAATTAAGCATACATAAACAATCCAAAATAAATAAATAAAAACTAGATAAGTCATATATACAAAAATCAATTAAAGAAATAAAAACAATAAGTTAAAAAAGAAGAAAAAGAGAAACCTCCAGCTCTAAACTCCTCGGAGATCTATGACCCAGGACTGACATTTTGCCCACTTAGGGGGTTGCAATCAGTCATTCCTTTGTAAGTCTTTTACCAGCGTACCTAAAAAAGGGAGTCCAAATACTAAAAAAAATCCCCCATCTTACATTTGATCCTGTAAGTAAGATATTCCATAGGAATGATATTGAAGAGTAATCTGTTCCAAGTTGGAACTAATCTTGAGTTTAAAAGCTTATTTCCATCTTTTCATCCAAATGTATTCACCATTACTTAATCCGTCAGAGAATGTATTTATGATTTGCCTGTACAAGGTGACCCTGTGGTACAAAACAAACTAAAAGATAAAAACACAAAAACAATCACGAAAAAACTACAGCAAAAAATACAGCAATAATATATTAGAATATATGAAAAATATGAGAACACAACAGTGGATTGAAAAAAAACACAACTAATGAAAGACTACAACACACAAAAAAAGTTACTGAAGAAAGTTTTCATGTAAAAAAGAAAAACACAGCAACAAATAAAATACAACAATGCAACACATAAAAACACAATATTTTAATCAAAACAACGGACTATACCATGGAATAAAATAAAAAAGTAACAACAAACAAAATGTTAAAACTAGAAAAAATACAAATCAAAACAAGAAAACAAAGTAAACAAGAAACAAAAATATATCAAATACAAGGCAACAAGAACACAAGCTTGTTGAATATAAAATATATGCTGTTTGTGATTAAATAAAACTGTTTATGAATGTCGATCCTGTTTGGCCCACGTCTTAGACTAGATTAAAAGTTCGAGTTTGCCGCCCCAGAACTAACGTAACCGCTGCAATGGTTCTACGAAGAGGTCTGAATATTTTAAAGCAAATTTTTAGAGCTTCTCACATTTTAGTGATTACAGGATATCTACTAATGAAGAGTGTTATAAATGTTAAATTCCTATTTTTGCCTGCGATGTTGAGCGTAAATGAAGCATTAGTTAAACCTCAGGTGATGACAAAGGTGTCGTCTCAGGACAAGAGTCCTCCTTTTCCGAGCAGCCTGAAGATGTCGGATTAATCCTGCCGAGGACGAGGGGAGTGATGTGAAAATGAAATGTTCTGATCTGCACCGTCTGACTTCCTGGTTTAGTTTGACCCCACCCACAGCGGCTCAGACTTATTGGTTGTTATGCTGAATCGTGGGGTGCTGACTCCAATCTTCTGAGTAATTTGTTCTTTTCAATCTCTGCTCATTACCATACAAAGTGAAAGACCTTTTCTAAAGTTATTACCATTACAGCTGTCTGAAGGCCCGCGCCGCCAGACAGACATAAAGAATGGATTACTCACAGCTTCCATAACAGCCATAAAAGTTCACCACGGTCCACTGTATTCTCTGAACTTATACATCTGTGAAAAAATAAAGCCTTTTTCACTATACTCTACTCGCCTATATGGCTCCAAAATGCCACCTAAGTGGGTGGCACCACCTCTTTCACAGGATCCTTTTATTTAGCTCCTCCACAATAAAGTGCTGCGTTGGTGACTGTTTGAATATGAATGTCAATTTGTCTGCGTATTAAAAGCCCCACACCTGCTCAGATGGCAGCGCTCCCCTCAGACTGCCCATCCCGCTGAATAGAAAACAGAGGAAAAGCTCCAGAGCGGCGTTTTGTCGCATGAGACCAAACATCTCGGCGCTGTTATTCAAATGAGAGTGTCTAAGTGTGCCGAGAGAGCCCCACTTACCCTGCACTCTGCCCAGGAAGAGCGTTTTGATGCTGTTGAATTCAACATCAGACGTCAGGTTGAAGTCCTCTCTTGGATTCTGGTCGATCTGAAAGTAAACAAACATCACGTCTTTGGAGAGGAAGAAGGACGAAGAGATTAGGGACGGGCAATACAGGAATAAATGAGGCATGGGGTAAGACGACAGTGATTTAATCTGTATGTGATCACCTGAGATAATTTACTATGTGGTATTCAAATTACCATGTGTACCGTGATTTCTCAAAAACAACACGCCCTCATTAATAACACGCACCCCATTTTTTCATACCTTTTTTCCAGGAAAGACGCAGTATTCAAATATAACACGCACCCACATTTTGCCCAAACCTTACTCTCTCAGACAACTCAGAAATGACCTTTATTCAAAGTTTTAATCAATGAAATTTCAGTATTTTCTCAACAAATACCGTACAGGATTTTGTCTCTCAGCCGGATGCGGAAACACCTTTTGCTTCACGCATGCACAGTTACTCGATTTCTGCCTGAGGATGCTCAGTCGTAGTGTACTGACCAATCAGAATGCAACTATCAACATGCCCTTGCTCACAAGATGGCAGCACTCTGTGTTTGCACATGAGTGATACCGTAACACTTGAGAATTACACGATCATTACACAAAGGTAAACTAATTAAGACCCAAAATATTGGATTAGAACAGTTTAGCAGTCAGTTTAATAAGAACTTGTAATTGTGATGTTGAGAGATGAAATATTTTACATATTTTGCTTGTGCTTGTGTATAATACACACCTGAAAAATTAGATCTTATTTGAGAGCAAAAAAAATGCGTGTTATAAATGAGAAATTACGGTATTATTATTATTTTATCTTATTTATTAATTTTAATCCTCTTAATCTGATTTTTTCTCCCTTTCCATTCAAATTTATTGTTTCAGAATTGTATTCTCTCCACTGCAAAAACTCAGATCTAGGCAAGTGTTTTAGTCTATTTTCAAGTCAAAAATATCCAAACACTTATTTTTCTAATTCACATTCACTTAACCATTCAGGATAAATATCTTACTTTAAGGAATAAAAGGCAAAACTAGTTCTGATATGCCGGATGGCCCCTTTATCTACGTTGGACCCTTTTTTATTCACTCACTTACACTAAAGGTTGGTGTATTAAAGTTGCTCCGTCATTACATTTTTACATTATGTGTTAAGACAACTAGGGAGAAATGGGGCCCGTGCTAATTTAACCTTTTTTTTTTTTTTGGTCTGAAATGATTAAATTCAGCAGTCATAACTCATTAGCCTGACACACCAGATGGACCCTTCGACAGCCCTAGATCAACCACAATGTTCTCATCTTAAAGCTATCTAAATACACATTTTCTCCTCAAGTGCTGAGTGGATGTCTTCACGTCTTTCTGACAGGACACAGGGGGTTAATATCAACAGCGTTCTGTCCAACAAGATCAAGAGTACAATGGGTGTGCCACAGGGCTCTGTGTTAGGTCCCCTATGAGTCAGTCTTTACCCACCTCATGTGTGTCGTGGCATCGATGTGCCAATGTAAACTGATGACAGTGCTGTTTATACACAGAAGAGCTAGCAGCTAGAAAGCTAACAGTTGCTGTGGAGGTATGGTATGTATTTCTTAACTATGACTTTTAAAACTGTGCTTATTGTCCATCCCTCAGGTCTCTTGTTACTTCCTTACAGAAAAAATAACCAGAGATGTATCGTGTTTTTCCATCCAGCTTAAAATCCTGAGCTATGATTTCTGCCCTGGCAGAGAGAAGTAGGAAGATAGGCATAAAAAGGCTTCAGCATGGCGTTTGTTCTGCATGTTAAAATGAATTCATTCCCGAAATGGAAACCGGTTCACCTTTGAGGAGCCGTGTTTCAGTAATGGAGCACAGAAGAGTAAGTGGAGCAGGTTTAGAGGTGGAGACAGAGCCAGAGACCCTTTGTAATGAAACGCTGAGGGTGTGATGTATTGCAGAGATTTGGGCTTTGGTGAATCATTTATCAATAGGACGTCTGCTAATGTTGATCCTTCTGAGACTAAAGCGGAGCCACGAGTAACAGAAAATAGTTTAAAAAGAAGAGGAAACGTGGTTTTCATGAAGTTTATTCCAGTTGTTCATGGAAATCAGAGCTGTTTTCAAACATTCAGAGCCTGAGGCGGGACACCAGCTGGTACACCAGAGGAGACTGATATACTCTTTTTTCCTTTTGTTATTATCCTCTAATTTGAGGATTATTGCTCGCTGATGATCTCTGTCAAATCAATTATTAAAAGTGCGAGCTGCTGTGGTTGTAGCTCTGAAGGTCACACTCACTGCGATGGAGCATGTTAGGATGCTTCTGACAATTAACAAACAAGTAGACGACTTCATATGGTGATTATTTTGAACATCACTTTGTGAGTATCTGCATTAGTCTTTATTTCCATATCATGGAAACAGCTGCTGTTAGTACTGAACCCTCTGATCAACCGTGTTTCTTGTTTTTATGTTTTCCAACCTTGGATCATATTGTGATAACGCAGCATGCAGCATGAGGAAAGCTGGTGTTCATATTACTGCACATGTTTGGTCTGCAGTGTTGGACAAGCTCGCAAAGTATCAAAATCAGCACCATCAGCTCCATCAGCTGCATTAATGATTTGACCAGCCCCATGATGTCATCGTGCGGTCCCTGCAGCTTTCAGGTGTTTTAAATGTTAGCCACGGCGATCAATCATTTTCTCTCTCTGTCGTTTTATTTTTTGTATATCTATCTATTTATCTACCTATCTTTTGATCGTTCTATCTATCATTCTATCTATTGTGGAAGAAAGATGTTTTGTTGGTATTATTATCAATGTTTTTGGTCTTTACTTTTACTTATCGTATTTTACTTTTGGCTTTAACTTGTTTTCAATGATGAATGTTGGTTTCTTTAATATTAAACATTCATGTATTACAAGTACTCAAAGGTATTTCATCATTTTATTAGTATTAGTCAATCACAATTTTTTGCCTTATATGCTTAGTGGTTTTCACAAGGGTTTCCTATTACACCTTTGCCTTATAGACTTATTTTTTTATTTTTTGATTCAACAGTATACACAGAGGCACAGAATATATTAGCTACTTCACATTATATTTAGAGATGATCACAGAATGTATGCTTTATGATTGCTCTGATAACGTTTTATAATCTCACAAAGTAGTTAGTATTAGCACACAAAATATTCTTCATGTAATTGTTTTTGGTCTTATTAAAGGTAGTTTTTCTATGTATAACAATGTGTAAGCACACATAATACATACATAATGGTATCACAAATGTTATTAAAAGTAATATTTTTTATTACCTAGAGCTGAAATACATATCTAATGGTGTCTTATTCTAGAGGTTGTGAGAGCTAAACTGAGATCAGACGATCAGAACTCTGCATTTATAGTAAAGTGTGCATGTACAGTACACTCTGTGGTTACTGTGTGTTGTTAATTTCTGAGAAATTGAAAAGATTGGATTTCCAGGAAAACAGCAGGAAATGAGGCCTTATATGGGGCTAATAGAGAAGCCATTTTGAATAAAATCAGGAATAAGGAAGGAAAAATGCCTTATAATGCATTATAAGCAAAGGATAAAGAAATTCTAGACACCACTGGATTTGTATGAAGGTCTAAGGATGGGAAATATTCCACAACTAAATTCAAGAATAACTGATTATTAAAAATGGGAGGGAACCTTCTAGAAGAGGGAAGAAGCCCCTCCCACCAAAGTAAAAGACACTGTACTCACTAGCTCATCCCCATCATATGATGCTGGATCACAGAAGTCTCTGTAACCTCAAGTTGGAAAAACTCAGACACTCCTTGAGAAACTCCTCTACAACATTTCTAAATATATGAAATCCTTTTCTGGTATTTGCAAAATCCCTTACTCAAATTCCTGTTCCTGATGATGAGTGATTAGCCTTACTTCCACTCTTTTCACTCTTCTCCTTCAACTGCTGCATTTTCTGCTCGATTGTATTATTACCTCTGCCAAGGAGGTTATGTTTTTTCCGGCGTTGGTTTGTTTGTCTGTTTGTGTTCAAAATAACATGGAAAGTTATAAACAGATTTGGATGAAATTTTCAGGAAATGTGTGGAATGGGATAAGGAAAAAATGATTGGATTTTGGGACTGATCCGGATCACCGTCTGGATCCAGGAATTTTTTAAAGAATTCTTTAACATTGCGAGATAGGACCATTTTCGGCATTTGTGCATATAACTCCACAAAAAACCTACCTTGGCGGAGGTTTGCGCTCTCCAAGTGCTTTCTAGTTATTATTTAATTTCACATTTTTTATTTTGATTTTACTTTATTTTTGTATTTATATTCTTATTTATTTATTTAGTATTATTATTATTATTATTATTATTATTATTATTATTATCATTATTATTATTTGATTAATTTATTAATTTATATTATTTTTTTTTTTTTTCTCATTCCTGTTTTGTGCTTGTGTGGTTAGTATGTGTCCACCAGCCCCCATACAGTTTGGACCTGAATTGGGTGGGGGGGTGGGGTGGGGCAGGGGTTCAAGACATTGCTGTAATCCTGTACCTTACTATTAGATGCAACTTGACAATGCCTGTTAAGATGTTCAAAATTTCATAAAAAGAGTTAAATAAATAAAAGACACCGTACACCAGCTCTGTCTTCAGCTGTGCTTTGGTATCGACACCAGCAGCTCTGCGTTAGTGATTGCCCGATATGTGTGACTCTAATAAACTTAACCTTTAACTTGGATTTTACCTGCCTCTGTGCTTTTTTGAGAACAAAGAGCACAAATGTGAACTGGACATTTTGTCCATCTGTAGTACATCTTAGCTGCCGTTTTTTGAAGCAGATTCTTCGAGCCTACCCTTCAGATATTTTTTGAGAAAACAAGAAGACACTTAACTATCTTTCTTTTTCGTGCCTTCATTGATTGGAGGGAGAGTGACAGTGGACAAGCTTGTGACAGGAGATGAGAGAGAGGAGGGGGAGGACACTCTGCAGACAGGCCACAGGCTGGATTTGAGCTCGGCCCGGCAGAATGGGTCGTGCCTGGTTGCTGACCACTCCACCAAACCAGCACCTCTAGGCTGCATTTTCAACGTGGTGGTCACTGTGCTTGGGTTAAATATTCACCTTCAGATACAAAACAGCAGGATGTCTAAATAGCAAAACTCCCTCTGTGTTGATCTGGTGTCACAGTGTGAATACGCTGTGATCTCACCTGCATGGAGACGGTCTCCGACAGTCTCTGTACACCCACTGTGTGCAGATGTCCATCGGCCAAGCTGCTGTGTCTGCTCCTGAGCACCTCCACATCTCTGCCACTCTGAAGCTTGTACCGCAGCTCCAGCTCATCTGTGCAAACACAAACAAGGACAATCACTGAGATACTCAAAAGGTTCTTTTCTTCTCTTCTGAAAGTGCTTCTTCAGTAATAGGACATGTTTGAAGGTTGATATCCTGAAAGTGTCCAAGGCTGAGGTCTCCTACTTTACATGTTTTAAATAATGTTGGGACCTTCAGATTGAATTTACCTGAATTAAGTGGAGAAGAGCTTTTTTGTCCCTGAGGCAATTTGACTATTAGACCGAGGTCACTGGGTGATTACTCCTGAGCTTTAAAACAAATCTAATATGAGCAGAGGCAGAAATAAACCAAATAGACCTGAACAAAATGACTTTATACTCAGAGTGTTGTAGCTTTTGGTCCTTCAAAAAAATCAAGAACATTGTTTTTTCTTTACATGAGAGACAAAACACTGTGATTAACTTCACTCTCATACCCAAGGTCTGGTTTAAACACACTTTCAGCAATTAAGTAACATCACAAATGGCACCGGTTACTGCATTGTGAAACGACGGCGTGATTATAGTTTGGTGCTCTACAAAGTGTGTCCACTCTGAGGCTGAGTCCACAGGTATTTCTGTATCACAAAATAACTCAGACTTTGGAGAACTTTGACCAGGGTAAAGATTTTTGAAAATGCTGTTTAGGGTGTCCCCATGTGGACAGGGCAAATAGTCTGCGCCAACCTCTTCTCAGGTAAATGTCACTGGATGCAACATTATCTCTGTTGTTTACATGCGCTGCAGCAGATGTTGTCAAACTGTTGCTGCTGTAAATGTTGACAACTGGTCACACAGGGATTAGCATAGATGCTAACAGCTTCAGTAGCAGTTTTATCAGGTCTGGCCGCCTTTCTTTATTAAATGAAAAATAAATACCAACACTAGAAACTTCTCTATTTTCACTCCACTTCTGACATGCTTTGGTGATACTTTTATTTATGAAGTGGCTCACTGGTGTCCTTCAAACCATGGCAGTAGCGCCCACCTACCACACTATCTGATTGGCTCTTAATGAATGTGACTCGTCCAATCATCTGTCGGAAATGCTTTTTAAAGGTTGTGCCCATTACCAAACACTTTCTATTGGCTCTTTCCCAGAAGGACTCATGAAATACACTAAGCAATCATAGGCTATCACAATAACGCTGCTTTAAGACTCAGGTGATTCAAATGGAGGAGACCATGTTGATTGGTGACCCATGGCTGCCTACTCTCTGGTTGCCATGGTTATAACAAATGCTGAAACCAGCAATAGCACCAATGAAACTGTTTCATACAGGAATATCAGATATGTCTCAAAAAGAAATATAACAAAGAAATATTCACTCAACACATCTGCTGTCACCAGTTGACATGGGAACATGTTAAACTGTAACATCTAGTTGGACATTGTGTTAGGAATAAATATAAAAATAAACTGAAAGAAAAGCACCATATCATGGACTTTATTATAAGGTAATAAACAGCATTTAACAGTGCATTTATGGCAGGAATTTTTTTTTAAATGCAGCCGTGTGTGAGGGATATTTTTGGAAACAGAGGAGGAAAACCTCTGATTTTGAAAAAACCCACCAACGTGTGGACTTGGCCTCAGGCTCACCTCCTCTCTCCCTGAGCTCCAACAAACAGGAGGACAGTGAGTAATCAATACAATCACCAACAGCATCACAGAGTACTGGTACACAAGCCCACAACCAACAAAGAACAACACAAAACAACTGGCTTTTATTCATGGCTCCATCGAACAGGATTGTTCTTTGAAGAAAAGCCTTCACCATAAAATTTAAGATAAATCCAGTTTAACTTTAAACGATGGCTGATGCAAACATGACGACATAATCTGTTAAAAAAATGTCTGATAATTAATTAAGTATATAATCTCTTTATTCAAACTTTTCAACAGTTTTTGCTCAAGTCTGTGCTCAGATGAACACGTTTGGAGTCTGAAGTTAAGAGAAGAACCACAGAAGCTCTGAGACAACTGTCTGAAGAAGACCTGAATGCAGAGGTGGACACTTACTGATATATCAATAAATTGATATATATAAATATAGAACTAGTGCTGGACGATATGGCCTAAAAATATAATCCCCGATTGTTTTCCACAACACTCGATTTACAATTTTAATTGATTTGTTTCCCTCTCAAAAACAAACAACAAAAAAAAAAAATCTCCCAGTGACACAAAAATTACATAATTCAAGTTTTGCCTTTATGTTGTCAAAACATATTTTCAAACCAAACGGAATTTCCCTCTTAAAGATTGCGTGTCATAAAATGTTGATTATGTAGTTAGATGTAGGCAGGTTTATCTATCTAAACACTAAAGGCTGAGGTATTTTCACAGTATATTAAAATGAAACTCTCTGATCAATATTAAATCTCATTTAAAAACAAACACAAGCCTACAAAAGTGCTTGTGCAAAACTTTACAAGGCCTATCATCATGAAAACTGTACATTATTTTCAAACATTGCAAAAACTTTCAATTGGACTAAGGCAAGAAGAAGAATCTCAATTTATTTATTTATTTTTTTTAATTCTGCAGAAAATAATTTGAATAATAATTTAATCAATATATTGCCCAGTCCAATATAGAACATATTGCATATTTGCATTACACATACTTATTCTATTGATACCTTTATTCAGATTTTTATCCTTATTTTTATCTTTATTTTATATACTGCAAATGGAGAGCTCCTCAACTGATTTTCACTATTTTGAACTAAAGAGCTATTCTACTCTATTTTGTTCTATTTAGTATTATTATTACAGTCACTGGGGTGGACATTAGATTTTATCCATGATGCTTTGTACACTGCAAAATCTGCATAGACAAATCAACAACATCAGAGTTAATATTAACACTTCCACACCACCAAGTGTTGTTCTCACTTTTTTTGAGAGTTGGTTCTTTAATTATCAAGTGTTATTTCTGACTCTTTCTGGAGTTAAAATGTAAAACTTTGTAAAAATTAACAGTGCGACTTCTGATCAACAGAGTATATTTTTAAGTACTTAAGTGGTAACTCTACATTTAACACCCCAAGCATTATTATTTTACTGTATATATTAATGGGGAGATAAGCTGAAATGTAGATACTGTGTTTGCTTAGATCTCATATATTAAAAAATTGGAACTGGATGTTTAACACAGTGTCGAGGTCCTCCCTTCTGGACATATTCTTGTTCATCGTTGGCAGAGAAAAGCAGAAGCACTCAAACACAACAGGAAATATGATAAAATACAATAAAACAACAGCTGCTCAGGTGTGCTGCCTCTCAAACTGGCACATTTGCATCCCAAAACGTACTGAAACATCACTTCTATACTTGTTTGACTGAGAATTAATTTTCAGGGATTTGACTCCATCCAGAGTATAATTAAGTCTTCCATTACTGAACACCAAAAGTTTATCTCTTCTTCGTTTGTTGTCTATGAACAACAAAGATTAGAAACTTTTTTCTCTGCATGAAACATTATACATGAATCTGGTAATAGACTAGACAACTTATATATTACTGATATACTTAAAAAACTCAACATATTGCTCCTCCTTAATGTCATAACACCCTGTATAATTATTCTAATTATACGTCAGATTGTTACTTTCTATCAGAAACAAACCAAAGGGAGCAATTTCTCTGTTATAAGAGCACGTCTCTATAATTAAAACAGTCTCTCAGAGGGCAAAGGTGTTTCAAGCTGTCAGGAGTCGTGGCAAAAAAAAAACAAGAAATCCTTTTTCTTCTTTCCTGAGCATCGAAAATGAACTTCACTCAAGGATTAAATTAGATACTTGGAGAAGAGTGCAGAAACCTGATGACGACTTTATCAACTATTCAACACCTGCCATCTCTCAGCTTTTCCATTAGTTATTAAAAGGTTACTTCAAATAGCTGAAGTTGAAAAAGTTGTATTCAAACCCTGATAGAAAAAGAGCACGGGGTTGAGGTTTCCAAGAAATGTTTTCACAAAAGGCTTCGGTCGCTTGTTTTTAGCCACTGTAATGAAGTTACAGCGAGGGATAATTGTAAATCCGATTATCCTGTGCAGGATTTCTGGCACCGCTCCTCGACAGCTAGAGCGACACAAAGCTCTACAGCGAGGCAAGTGATGAAAATCTGAAGACAATAAATAATCACAATGGAGAGACGAGGGGAGCAAAGACCCCGTGCTGGAAACAGAATTATCATTTTATAGTGACGACTGAACCTGACATTGAGAGCAGGCTGAATGCAGCAGGGAGAGGAGAAGAAACAACGATGAAACATGTCCTCACCATGTTTGTTGATCAGCAGGGCCAGGTATTCCCGGTAGAGAGAGCTGATGTAGAGGAGCAGAGCCGGACTCTGGCTGCTTCTGAAGCTCAGAGAGATGTTTTCTCCTCTCAGGGACATGTAGGAGAAGATGGAGGAAGGCATGGCGCTGTGGTTCCTGCTCTGCTCAAAGGGCTCCTGGAGGCTGTAGATGATGGATGTTGTTGACTTGAAGGTGGCTGAAACCTCTGAAAGGCAGAAAATGATGAAGCTGAGATTAGGGATGGGGATTGATGAGATTTTTATTAAGACCAATGCCATTATTTTTCTGTCTCATTCGATTCCTGTCAAATTTATGTGTCGAAAAAAAAGGTCTAAACAGGCATTAAGTGTCGACAAAGTCAATCATTCCCTGACACTCCTGGTGTTTAATTCTGCACTGTCTAGACCAGGGGTGTCCAAACTACAGCCCAGGGGCCACATGTGGCTCGCCGCCCATTTTGAATTGGCCCCTGAAACAGTTGAATGAATAAAGACATATAGATTAAAGCAGCAAATACCATCAACCAGTCACATTTTCAGCCATATTAACTATGTCAAAAGGTCTCTTTTACAAAGTATATTGTAATACTCATCTTCAAGCACCAACATTCTTGCAGTTTACTCTTGTTTTGTGTCTGACAGTGAAGATAAGCTGTCAGTGTCTCCCATCTCTGTTGCTCAGAAGGTCATTCTCAAACTGACTAGTTGTAAATCCAGCGATAGCCCGGGGTTACAAGGTCTTCTTGACAGGTGATAACCCACCCCTAAACGGTAAAACTTTAACTTAAATACACTAAAAGTGATGTGCAGCACAAGGCTCAGTCGTCCATGTATTCCTCTTTATGTGGCCCTCGATGTAAAAAGTTCGGACACCCCTGGTCTAGACGAATGCTTCTGCAGGTTTCTGGGATTTTAACTCTTGCTTAAGCCTTATGGGTAACAGGGATGTTTTTGTCCTGTCAGCCATTTCTTTGCTCAACTTTTGGCCATAATTTTGGTTGCTTAACTCCATATGGAATGATTTTTTGTAGGAAGGTTTTATCATGAATAATCTTAAAATTCAAATTTTAATTTTGTCAGAGGTCAAAGGTTAACTGGGGGCAAATTTATGACCCTTTGAGGTAATCAGAGGAAAAAAAAAATGTCCTCTTCCAAAAACTGCTATAAAAACAAAACAGACTAATATTTTTTTACTTTTTTCCTCACATCATTCAATCAACTTCAGTCCTAATAAAACTACCAAATGTGTAATTATTTTATTTTAACCCTTTAAATACCAATTTGATAATATGTATCACTGTTTTATTGTTAAAAAAAAAACTGAAAAAATGTCGGAGGGCTGGGGATTTTTTTAAAGATCAGGCTTAAATATACATAGGATTAGTAACAAACTGATTTTCATGCATTGTTATTTTTTTACAGTGTCAGATTTATAATTTACTAACTTTTCAGCTAAACAGAGGACAAAAATGTCCTCCTCCAAAAACTGCTCTAAAAACATAACAGATTAATATTTTTGCTTCTGTTTTGCTCAGATCTTTCAATCAACTTCAGTTCTAATCAAAAATATCAAATATCAATTATTTTAATTATTTTACCCCTTTAAATGCCCATTTGATTCCATGATGAGGGGGAGGGTTATTAAGAAGAGATGGAAAATGGAGCAATGGTTGGCACACACACACATACCCGACGACCAGGAGGTTTCTGCTCACTTTATATTTTTATATATACATATATATATATATATATATATATATATATATATATATATATATATATATATATACATATCCCCAAGAGATCAAGCGCTTAGTGAGTGTCTCAGACAGTGGAAACTGACAGGGAAGGAGGAACTAGAGGAACCATCGTGGGAGGAGAAACCCCTGCATGGGATGTACCACCGACAGATAGCTGAAGTGGCTGATATGAACAAATCCTACCAATGGCTAGAGAGGGCTGGACTGAAGGACAGCACAGAGGCACTAATCATGGCTGCACAGGAACAGGCCTTGAGCACCAGAGCAATAGAGGCCCGGATCTACCACACCAGGCAAGATCCCAGGTGCAGGCTGTGCAAAGAGAGCCCTGAAACAGTCCAGCACCTAACAGCAGGGTGTAAGATGCTGGCAGGAAAAGCATACATGGAACGCCATAACCAAGTAGCCGGTATAGTGTACAGGAACATCTGTGCAGAATATGGACTGGAGCCCCCAAGGTCAAAATGGGAAGCACCTCTCAAGGTGATTGAGAATGCCGAGCAAAGATCCTGTGGGACTTCCAGATACAGACCGACAAAATGGTAATGGCCAACCAACCGGACATTGTAATCGTGGACAAGCAGCAGAGGAAAGCCGTTGTGATTGATGTAGCCATCCCAAGTGATAGCAACATCAGGAAAAAGGAACACGAGAAACTAGAGAAATACCAAGGGCTCAAAGAAGAGCTAGAGAAAGCCTGGAAGGTGAAGGCAACAGTAGTGCCTGTGGTCATCGGGGCACTCGGGGCAGTGACCCCCACACTGGAGAAGTGGCTCCAACAGATCCCTGGAGAAACATCAGACATCTCACTCCAGAAGAGTGCAGTCCTAGGAACAGCTAAGATACTGCGCAGAACCCTCAAGCTCCCAGGCCTCTGGTAGAGGACCCGAGCTGAAGAGGATGAACAGCCACCCACCCCACCAGGGAGAGGGGGGTGGGTGAGAGAAGAGTTTTTTTTTTGTTTTTTTTTCATATATATATATACATTGGAAGACAAAACAGAATGATACAGCAGATCAAGATCAGTAAAGAGTTTTCAGAATGAGTCCTTCTTTTTGTCTGTTCGAAAAGGGTGTAGGATGAAGTCACTCCTCCTTCGTTTCCTGGTTTGACAGGTATTTTTGTTTCTCCTTTCCTCTTTTGTTCCCCAGCAGTGCTGGGTTATTGGGTTTTGTTATCTTAGTCTGAGCTGGAGGTCGTCGGTGGTCCTGTTTTCTCAGTTTGGATTATTCCTTGGTTTGGTTAGTTTTTGGTCAGGCATCTTTTGGGGGAAACGTCAGGTACGACTGCCCCTTATGGGTTGGCCTGATAATGTCCTCCGGTTTTGTTCACTTTTGCTGACAACTCCAGGCCCTTTTGGTTTATTTAGTTTGTTTCTTATATGGTATTTTCCTAAATAAAAAACATTAACTTTGTCTTTTGCGTGGCATCTTTTTTTATATATTTCTGGTCTCCTTTTGTTCAGCCTTGAGCCAGGTTTTCATTGGCATGGAGGCCGTAACAGCAACAAATTGTGTAAATTAAGGCAAAATTTAGACCATATCTGTCTACCATAAACACATCTTTGACAACACTGTTGTCATTACTGCTGACTGCCTCTGATGAAAGTGTGACGCAACTATTTTCAAGGCATGCTGAACCAAGTGAAAGGAATTGATATGAGAATTATTAAGTAGTTGTTATCAATTCTCAACTGGAATTGGTTTGGGATTCTCGACCTGAAGTGAAATGTTCAAATTTTCCTCATAAGTTCAATTCTGAAATGGAAAAAAATATATCTTTTATGACATGAAGTCAAACCTCTGAACGATTAGTTTGTTGCTCACAGCAGATTAGGACTAGTCTGACACACCAGAGGGACGGTTTGATATCTCACTAGTCCATCCAGTCCATAGATAGTGTTTGGAAATGTGCAGAACCTTTCAAAAGCATATCCAGCAGGTGATTGGACGGTTGTTCTGTCAATCACATTCATTACAGGCCAATCAGATTATGTAGTAGGCGTGCACTACTACTGCAGTTTAAAGTACACATCCTGAGCCACTACATAGAACAGACTCTCGCCAAAACATTCAGAGTGGACAGAGTCGGGCAGATTCGAACCTACATCACAACATCTCTTGACTTTGACCCTCAAACCTCCATCCCTCTGCCCTAACCCTCGCCCCTAATCCCTCAACAACCCTTGACCTTTGTCATCCCACCATCTCCTCTACCCTTACCCTCAACCCAACATTGCCCCATCTCTTGACTCTGACCCTCAATCTCTCAGCCCTACCTCCTTTAACAACTCTTGACCCCTACCCTAAACCCTTAGCCCCTCCATTTTGACCCTCAGTCTCAACCCTTCATCCCTTTACAACTTTGACCTCAGCTTCAACCCTCTATCTCTCAACCTTTACCCACACCCCACCGTTCCATCACAACTCCTAACCCTTTGACCTTACCCCTCTATGCTTCAACCTTCAACCCAAACCCCAAACTCTCCACTCCTCACCTCTTTATCCCTGCATCTCTGACCTTTGACCTCACCCCTCTACCCTTTCCTGCCATCTTTTGACTCTTACCCTCTTCCTTTATAGCACCCATCCCTCCATATTTTCAGTCCATCAGAGGGATCTTGTTAAATCACTTGTTGCTTCCATTTTGTGTCAGTTAATGCATAAAAAGGCAGACTTTTGTCACCCTTACAGAAAACCTAACTTTTTTACCCAGTCCCCAGTCCCTGTGCCAAACTTCTCAAAGCCAAGAGAACAGATCAGGGAATGATTCAAACTTTTCCAATGACTCTGAGCAGGACTTTAAATCAGTTTATGTTCCAGTTCTAGCACAAACTGCTGAACTATTGAACTTTCCCATTAACAGCACAGCACAAAATATTTTTTACAGCCAAAAGGCCCTTAATGCATCACATAGCAGCAGGTCCTTAAATCCAAAAACTCATGGCCTTCAGGAGAGTATGAGCTCATTATGACCCACTCAGGATGAGTTTGGAGAGGACAAACAGAGCAGACGGTGATGGACGCAGACAGTCAGGGTCAGCCTGTCTGCAGACTGAAGAATCCTCCACAGTCTGATCTTTGCTCTCTCCTCCTCATTACAGCACAAGAGCTTCAGAGGTCAAAACTATCCTGGTTAACCTCTCTGTTAGCCTACAAATGCATTGCAACATTTCAGTAACTACATTTTTGTGTTATTACCTCCGCCAAGGAGGCTATGTTTTCACCTGCGTTTGTTTGTTTGTTAGCAAGAATATGAAAAAACTACTGGATGGATTTGCATGAAAATTTTACCAGACGTGTGGTTTGGTTCAAGGAAGAAGCTATTACATTTTTGTGGTGATACGTATATTTGTCTGGATGCAAAAAATTCCCTAAATTTCAAAATATCCCACAGGTTAACATTGGGCAAAATTTTAAAAAATCATATCTCTGCCATTTTTTAACAGATTCACTTCCAGTTTTACAGGATAATATGGGGTCCATGTCTCTATCATCAAGGTAAATTTCATTTGGATCTGATCCAGATTGACATCACAAAAAAACATTGAACTTTATAATGGGAAGTCACATTGACAACATTCAATAATTCATATAAAACCAAAATATTAAGTGATGTTCCCAAAACTTATTGTGTTCATACAGGATAACAACCTCCATATATGTGCTGAGTTTGGTCTGGATCCTGGTACCAATTCTGGATCTGGTGATCCGGATTGTATCTTTTACAGGGGTTGTGGAAAAGCCACCGCCAGAACTGAGCTGCTTGGCGGAGGTCTGCGCTCTCTGAGTGCTTTTCTAGTTGTCATTGGAATTGCTGCCTAAAAGAAGTCAGAATAATAAAAGAGTTGGCTCGGTGAAGTTTTATATAAAAGAAGTTGAAGAGGAGATACAATAAGGTGCTAATAGATACAAGCTGAACCCTTATTAAGTGTTCCTTGGCAGTGAATGTGATGTCTTATTTCTTTGTGGATGTGATAAATATGTCACCGCCTGTTTTCTTTTCAACCAGCAGACAGATCTTTTTCAAGGAAGCCTCTGAATAGAAACCACAGACTGAGCTGAAGAAATAAATTGAAGCAGCGAAAAGGCTTAATTGCAAACAAAACAGCTACAAAACTAATATTCTGTTCAGTGAAAACAGACAAAGGTGCAACAAACAGCAGAGAAGAAATCATATCAACATATCACACAGGCAAGACTATCAGTGATTAAAAGGTCTTGGTGAATTGGGGTTTGTACCTTGATGGCAGAATGATCCGGTGTACGCCGAATGACCACAGTCGCAGGAGAATCCGTTTTCTCTCTCCACACAGCGGCCGTTGTTCTGGCAGAGGGAGCCGTAGCTGCTGCAGTGACCCGGGCACCCAGGACGGACCCCTGGTGTGATCTTCGCCCTCTCCTCCAGGTCCAGGGTGACGCCGTTCAGCTGCAGAGAGCGGATACATCCCAGGAAGCCTTTCTGTCTGGAAGCTGTACCTCCTGCCAAAATAATTAAAAATATGGCTTCAACACTTTATGTCTTCTCTGTCTCAGCTTGGCTTGACGGATAGAGGTTCTCCAATCAGGGTTAAAACTGGACACTGTTTTTGACTTTTTAAGGACCTTGTGTGTTCTGTGATTTACATATTTTTAAGCTGATCCAACACAACAGTGAGAATTAAAATTGGACAAGTCAGTGTCATGAAACAGTTAATTAATAGCAAAGCCACCAGCACTTTCTACAGACACTGATAGTGGAATCAAAAACAGTTCTGTGACCCATCTATATTTTTTTGTAGGGCTGTGCAGATTTTCCTTCCTAAATCAATATTTGTTTTGATGTCTTTGCAGAAAATTAGGATTTATGGTCACATGTTAACATGTATAACAGCACAACAAGCAGATGTCTGGCCCACAGGTCAGTCTGATACTGTGTAACTGTCGTTCTACTCTGTGTCATAATGACCGACACAGCGTTAATTTTGTTGACTAATTATTTTTGTCATAGTTTCATCAACAACCTTTTTCTGCCTGACGAAAACTGGACAGTAACTAATAAAAACAAGTGCACATGGACAAAAACTCAAACTAAATTAACTGACATTTTCGTCAACAGATAAAAACTAGACTAAATGTTTGACGGAGACTTAATCCAATCAGACCTAATTTGGTCATGTAGAAGGTAGGGACAAGTTAGGAATATATCCAATCACAGCTACTTTGGTTGTGTGGAAAGGTTGGATGAGTTAAGAGGGACATCCAATCACAGCTGCCTTAGCTTGGTGGTGGTGGGATAAGTTGTGGAGCGATCCAATCAGAGCTCCTCTCTTTATGAATTGATATATTCATGTAGAGCAGGTTCACTGTTTGTTGTCAGTTCTGGTATTGTAACTGAGATGCTCTGCCAGGTAGCCTAAATAAAGGTGACTGCATTTCTCACAAAAGTTCAATTTGTTTCTGTTGATTCAGACTTTACTAGCATTCAGTAAAGGGTTATTAGATGTTTGATTTTATCCAAGTGTAAAACATGACTTCAGAAATTCAAGGAAACATAAAAAATGCCTTACCCTTTACACTTCATATTTTAGTCGACTAAATTTACAGCAGATTTCATCGACTAAAATGTTGGGAAATTTCATCAACTAAAACTAGACTAAAAACAAAACAACAGATGACTGAATTATGACTAAAACTAAAATATGTTTTAGGCAAAAGACTAGGACGAAACTAAATTAAAAAGTGCTGTCAGAATGAACATTGGACTGACAACAACAAAATCAGTCTTAATGCCAGACAACTCTGAGACAGAAAGTCTAGCAGGTTTGATTTTTGCCTCCTACGATCTGTCCCTCCATGTCAGAGACATCGGCCACTGAGAGCACAGGGAGCTCTGCAAGTGTGACGATCATTGATGTAAACAAACCGAGGTTAACGCCTTGAGATCTACGAGACAGAGAAAAATTTTGCAAAGCCCTGAAAAACATCATCCCTGCCCTGATGACATGTCTGCTACTACAGACTGTAAACAGAGAAACAGCAGAGGAACATGGAGAGTGACTGTAAACATTTATAAGCAAACTAGCAAATACTCCTGAAGAAGCACTCCCGAGGAGTTATGAGGTTAAGTGCCTTGCTTAAGGGCACTTTGGCAGTGCCCAGGAGGTCAGCTGGTACCACTGAATGAGCTGTAGAAACCTCACTTTGTGTACAGAGTTGAGACTTTCTGAAACAACATTTTCCTGGAGCTAAAAAGTGGAAACGTCACATCTTATCTCCAGCAGTGACAGTGGCTGTTGTCGTCAGCAGCAGCCTGGAGTTGGCAGAGTTTCACTCTCACAGTTTGATTCTGGAGAAGTTTCAAATCTTCATCCAGCAGCCTCTCCAAACCATCACATCACAAACCTCTGTGAGGCTTTAGTCTCAGTCTGCAGCAGCAGTTATCAACAACAGACAACACATTAAAACAGAGCAGACTCAGACGTTTAATTAAAGAATCTCCAAACAACTTAATAAGAAACGTTTGATTAAACGAAATGAAACACTTGCGGGAAATTTCTGCTGAAAGTTGATTTAAGCAGGAAGAGTTTGAACACTAACACTGATAGTGAAGAACAGAGGATTTATTCTTGTTACACTTTTAACAAATAAACTGAAAATAAAGAACACATTTATTTTAGTAGCTAAAATGATATTGAATGAATTTACTACTCAAACCTTTAAGTCCAAGAGATTATCAGTCATTGATTTTTGTCTGCCCTCAATGTAGCATTTCAGAAATTCATCCTACACAAGACTGACGATTCAGGCTGTTTTAAAATATAATGGAGACAACTGACAAAATATGGGACAACAATTTCTTTAAGATTAGCATTTAATCAACCGGCCTGAAATGTCTTGGAAATGTCTTAGAGATACAGCATACTTTGAATATTTGTATATTTTTAATGGTCCATCTGGTGTGTCAGGTTAGCTATTTTATGGCAAAAATCCAATTGAGTGAGACCTGCATAAGACCATCATGGAGGCAGATGTTGCACAACAGAACAAGTAGAAGCTGCTCCATATTCATATAACAAAGGCCTTGGTGGAGGTTTGTTCTCTCTGAGCACCAGCTTTCCTCTGCCTCATATTCTCTTGTTGGTCAGCGTCTCTGAAATCAATCATGGAAAACTTCCTGTAGATGAGTCATGTGGTGTCCCAGATCGATCTTTAGTTGTTGTTTATCACAACATAATACATGAGGTGTGGATGACAGGTCTTGAAGCCCTGTGCTGTCAGAGATCATCAAAATTAAACACATGGCAGTTCCTGCCAACAGCACACATATATCAGTGTGACCTTGACAAACAATCATGGATGATCTGCTGCTGTGGACCTGCTCCACTCCATGTGCTCTATCCTGCATCAACCATCAACAGAAATGACATCAGTTAACATAAATTCACACTTTTAGACCAGTTAAACCCATTTTAATAGTAGTTCAGCAGATGCTGCCATATTAATCAACATCATTCCTCTCCATATTATACTCATTATAGATATTAATGTTAATATTAGACTGATCTCTCTATCCATGGTTGTGTTGGTTATACATCCATAGTAACTATCTTTACAACCATACAGACATGAGGTTCCTCTTGAAAATGAAATGCCACATCTCAAGGGGCTAGCCTTTAATACATTTATATTCAACAAATACAAATATGATGAGGACAGATTTATGGTCTAGGCCAGAGTTAATTTTGACAGTTTTAGTTATAATCTTTTGCCGAAAATTTCATTTAGTTTTAGTCATAATGTAGTCATCTGAATTGTTTTAATTTTAGTCTAGTTTTAGTTGATGAAATCTGCTGTAAATTTAGTCAACTAAAATATGAAGTGTAAAGGGTAAGGCATTTTTATGTTTCCTTGAATTTCTGAAGTCATGTTTTACACTTGGATAAAATGAAACATCTAATAACCTTTTATTGAATGCTAGTAAAGTCTGAATCAACAGAAACACATTGAACTTCTGAGAAATGCAGTCACCTTTATTTAGGCTACCTGGCAGAGCATCTCAGTTACAATACCAGAACTGACAACAAACAGTGAACCTGCTCTACATGAATATATCAATTCATAAAGAGAGGAGCTCTGATTGGATCACTCCACAACTTATCCCACCACCACCAAGCTAAGGCAGCTGTGATTGGATGTCCCTCTTAACTCATCCAACCTTTCCACACAACCAAAGTAGCTGTGATTGGATATATTCCTAACTTGTCCCTACTTTCAACATGACCAAATTAGGTCTGATTGGATTAAGTCTCTGTCAGACATTTTAGTCTAGTTTTTATTTGTTGACAAAAATGTCAGTTAGTTTGTAATTTGTGACATTTGTTATTAACTGGTGCTATACAAAAAAAGACTGATTGATTGGTTTCACTTGGGTATGAGAGTGAAGCATTAAGAAAGCATATCACAGTGTTTTTTCTCTCATGCAGAAAAAAACAATGCTCTTTATGTTTTGATGGACCACAAGCTACAAAGTTCTGAGTATAAAGAGTCATTTCACTCAGGTCTGTTTGGTTTAATTCTTCCTCCGCTCGTATTATTTTTGTTTAAAAGCTCAGGAGTAATCACCCAGTGACCTCGGTCTAATAGTCAAATTGCCTCACGGACAAAAAAAAGCACTTCTCCACTTAATTCAGGTAAATTCAGTCTGAAGGTCCCAACATTATTTAAAACATGTAAAGTAAAAGTGATTAGCCGTGGTCACTTTCAGGATATCAACTTGTCCATGGGTTTGTCGCTATCATAAATCCTTATTTTTAGTCCCTTTGTTTCTGCCTGGATGGATACATCTCTGGCTGCATATATATATTAATATATGTGTATATGTGTATTTATATTTGTTTCTATGCATATATGTGCATCTATAAAATGAAGAGTATGTCCTCAGCCTGCTCTATTATAAAGTGCCTTGAGAAAACACTTATTGTGCGTTGGGGCAATACAAATAATGATTGATTGATTGACAGATAAATCATGTTTTTTGACCTCAATCGTTTTTTTTGGCTGTGCTTTGACGCACCGTTCAGGATGTTTTCACCCCTCTACACACAAACTTTGCAGTGTCCTTTTCTATAGTTGTTCTTACATTTTGTACATTTACCCAGATTGCTATGTTATGCTGCTTCCACCCCAGAGGTCTGATTTACAAGCTGTGCAGTCTATGGCGGTAACAAATCTACGAAATATCAGACATTCTCTGACATTCTTAGAAATTATGACAAATTTATCATAGAGCAGCACAATCAGACCCACAGATTACAGTGTCACATAACCAACTGAAGTTACAATATTGGTGTGGAAAAAACTCAGGTTAATCTAGCCTTTAAAAAACAAGATTAAAGGTTGATGACCAATATCTGTAATTAGCTCCACCGTATCATTTTGAACTTAAAGTTTATTTATTTATAACTCTGGGGCATGAACATTGTTTGCTAGCTGTTCTTCTTATCTTTATTTACTCTGCTCTTTTATAAACACATTTTGTTGACTTACTGTTTAAGTAGCCTAAATTTTATTTTGCCATTTTTTATTATTTCTTTTTGTCACCATTGTTTTGAGTTTCCATATTCTATTCCTTAACTTGCATTATTTTATCTACACGCTAAGTGTGCATTAGTTACCAAGAAGATTTTTACTTCATTCCCCATGTTTGATTTTTGTTCACTAACTAGGTAGAAGGAAGATGAATAATTTTCTGGGACAATTCAAGCTTTTCCAGGACATTTTACTTTTTTCTTCATTTTCCATATGTTTTCCATGACTGGAAAATTGGTTAATCATTTTCCAGGTTTTTCCAGGACGCATGGGAACCCTGATGATGTCCTATAATGCATGATTACTTCCATCTTCTGTACTCAGGTCATGAATGTTTTGTTTCAGAGGCCACACAGTCATTGGGCCACTCTGGTTTATGAGACCCTGGTGTTGAGCCTGTTATCACTTTGAGGACCTTGCTGAATGAGTCTGGATACTCCAATAATGTGCACAAATAGTATAAATATCATTAAATGACATGTTCTCTTTAAACAAACTAAATAAAACAGTGGAAATATTGCTTTGCTCGTATTATCTTGTTGACACTTTGATGACCCTCGATTTGGGATTTGTCAGAGAATTTGGATCTGTGAATAAAAGAAATAAGCTTTTAGACTTTACTTATTCAATATTTTCAAGAGAATTTTTGTCTCCTAACATGCTTTAATGGCATTTGTTTTCAGTGACAATAAAATTTAAAGACACCTGCTTCCTTCAAATCCCTCAAATCCAAGCTGTTCATTTAATCAAATGAGATTTGTGGTCCTTTCACAAACTTTGTTTTTTAATTTAAACTTCTTTTCCGTTAACTTTACTGGTTTAAATTCTCTTACCTTCATCTCCTCCACACACTTTCATGATTTTGATAAACCTCCCGTCTTATCTGCTGGACTGTATTAAAGGAGAATCTAATCAAATCTTGTTTTCTGAGGCTTTATCTTTCTGCAAATATTGTGAGTGCTTATTTTTCATAAACAAACCATTTTGAAGGGAAAATCAACCCATAAATAAACGAAGCGATTGGGGAGATGTTGAAAAATTGAGGTGAGCTTTGACTGGGCGTCTGTGTTAAACTCATAATCCCCTCTGAGCGGCGTAAAAAAGAAATGACCAGGACTCAATCTCAGCGTATTTGCAGCAGGCTTTTGGTCTGTGTTTACTGGTGATGCAGAGGGATTCACATAGATTTGAATGGAAATGTGATTGGATAATGAAATGGACTGCTGTGGGAGAGGATGTTTGTGCTTGACAAAGATTTGATTTACAGCCAAGCAGAAAGCATTTTGGTCCCTTCGCTCGTTCATTTCAGGAGTTTTGTCGTTAATCCATAATGTTGCCGGCTCCTCTCATTGAAAACAAAATTCAATGGACAGCAGAGAAGCATATATCTCTATGAATAAAGGGTCCCATTTGTTATGTATAAACTGCCCCGTATAACTTAATAAAAGAGTGAATTAATTCGCAGTGATTTAGCTTTGAATGAATTAATGTGACACACAGTTATTCTGCTTCATTTATTACCATGGCTAAGAAAACATTTTACACCCTCATACAAACCACAGTTCCAACAGAGTTGGGACATCGTGCAAAACATAAATAAAAACAGAACATAATGATTTGCAGAGCCTTTCGACCTTTGTTCAATTATGGTTGTAAAATTGTGACTACAGATGGGCATTAGTGTTCCAATAGATAAATAAACTGCTTTTTCAGACTTGAGAAATACAAAATTCATACAAACAACAGTCACATCCCAGCTTCAGGCTCATCTGTCTGACAATAACCTCTTCGAACAACTCCAGTCTGGTTTTCAGCCCCTCCACAGCACAGAAACTAAGCTTGCAGAGCAGATGGACCTGCCTTATTCATTGCCTAAAATCACAGCCTTCTCTCGTCATTTCAGGTGTTCCCCAGGGTTCTGTCCTCGGCCCGTTTCTGTTTATTATTTACCTACTTTCACTTGGCCTTATCTTCTGTAAATTTAACATAAATTTTTATTGCTACGTGGATGACATCCAGCTCTGCCTTTCCACCAAACTAAACTCAGCCGTCCCTCACAGATTGTCTATTAAAACCTGGTTTTCTTGCAACTTCCTCAGACTAAACTGAAAAAACTGAGGTTTTTCTTCTCAGCACTAAATCCACTCTTACAAAATCAGACAGTTTCCCACTTAACACTGATAACTCCTTAGTTTCTCCCTCCCCACAGGTTAAGAGTCTGAGTGTTGTCCTCAACAGCACTCCATCTTTCCAAGCTCACATGGGTAATGGTCTGTATCCATCTACGCAACATCACCTGTCTTCATCCCCACTTCGCACCCAACACTGTAGCTATCCATGTTAACTCTTTGGTCACATCCCAGATTGACTACTGCAACTTGTTTCGTTTTGGTGGTGGTCCAGATAACTGTGATCACTTTTTCGCTATAGCTGTCTAACTAATAATGAAATCAATATGATTCTGAGAGCTAGGTGTGGGTTTTCAGGGTCATAAATCATATTATGATGCTAACTTTATCATGAACTATTGCTTATAAATGTAACAGCAATATGTGAGCTACCTTGGGGGAGGTTTGCGCTCTCCAAGTGCTTTCTAGTTTAACTTTGCCCTGTAAAGTGACCTTGAGTGCTGACAAAAAGTGCCTATAAATTAAATGTATTATTATGATAATAATAATAATAATAATAATAATAATAATAATAATAATAATCATTATTATTATTGGGCAGCACAGTGATGGAGCAGGTGTGTACAAACTCCACACACTCTGGCTTCCTCCCACAGACCAAAAACATGGTGACTCCAAATAGCCCGTAGGTATGTGTGTGAGCGTGAATGGTTGTCTGTCTCTCTATGTGGCCCTGCAATTGGCTGGCAATCTGCTCAGGGTGTACCCCGCCTCTCGCCCAATGTCGGCTGGGACAGGCTGCAGCCGCCACAACCCCGAAAGAGACAAGCTGCATAGATAATGGATGGATGGGTGGATAATAATAATAATAATAATAGTAATAATAATAATAATAATAATACAATTAAAATGAAAAACAGAGCATGGCACTGACCCATTCTTTTGTAAAGCATCTTGAGATGATTTGGCTCAATACAAACAAAGATTGATGATTGATTTATTTATTGATAACTCTACAAGCACACCAGGAGGTTAAGTGATGGGATGAGGTGTTAAGTGGTTAATAAGCTTAATAATCGTGTCTTTTTACAGCACAGAAACAAACTTTTTTGTCTCATACGTCAGCTTCCTTTGTTAAAGCTGCTCACTGGCTCCAGAGCTCCTCAGGCTGGTTTGGGTCACGGAGGACTCTGAGGACGCTGTAATAAGGCACATGCTTTCCTGAACTTCACCAGCTGCCCACGAGGGAGCTCCGAGGTGTTGAGCAGAGTTTTTTTTTTATCCCAGAATGTTGTCTAAATGAACTTCATGGAAAATGTTCGAGACTTTAGTTTATGAAAGTCCACAGAGGTTTAATTTCTCTGGATGGCTGCCTACCTCAGGACGGGCTGCAGAGACAAAAAAAACTCTAAATCCGGCCTCCCTTGATTTATTTAATTGTTATTTTTCCGTCTTGTGCAGGCTGCTCTCGCACACTTTTCTGGGTGCTTCTTTGGAGTCTCAGTCAAACCCAACAGCTGCATTAAAGAGCTTAAACAATAACACTTCATGGGCTGCAATGTAAATGTAGAGCTAAGAGCTGGTCTCCATTCCTATCACTGATGTTAGAGCTGGACAGGAAAGAGAGTCCCTGTTTCACATTCAATTCTGACTCCTGAAGATCACAAAGCCAAGCAAATAGCTTATGAATCAAACACATGGCAGCAACTCAGTGCATTTAGGTACATGGACATGGTCAGGACAACCTGCTGGAGTTTAAACTGAGCATCAGGATGGAGAAAGAAGGTGATCTAAGTAAGTATTTCAGAAACTGATGATCTGCTGGGTTTTCTTGCACAATCATCTCCGAGAATGGTCTAAAAAAGAGAAAATATCCAGTGAATGGAAGGTTTCCCAGAGAAAATGCCTTGTTGATGCCAGAAGTCAAATGAGAATGGCTAAAGTGGTTCGGGATACTAGCAGATAACAGCAGAAGAAGACCACACTGGGTCTTCTAAAATGCCAAAACTTTGTCTTTTTTTTTTCTTGAATTTGTCGCTCAAAAAGAGCAAAATATGTTGAGCTGCAGGTGAACGTTTTATTGTATTGTTGTAATAATAATTAATTATAATTACTATTATGATTTTCTTCGTTGTTGGTTATTGTCTCTAAGTCGGTTGTAGATGTTATTTTATATAAATAAAAAAAAAATGTAAATAATTCATCCAGATTTTCTTATTTTTGGAGACATTTTAGAAACTCCCTCCTCTCACCTATGAATAACTGGCTGTTGAGCTGCAGGTGAATGTGTCCATCGGCCGGCGCCTCCTGTGTGGCTGCAGGAAACTCGTCCACGCGCAGCGACGCCTCCTTCACGTTTCTCTCGGCCCGTACGCTGTGCCACCTGTTGTCATTCAGCGGGACGTTGGCCTCCACTTTCACCTCCAGCGGCCCGTTTCCAACGTCGAAAGAGAAGACAACCTCTGAGGCGGCTGAGGGGAAAAGTTTTGGTCAGATAAGTCATCAGAGAGAGAAAACAGCAGATAATGAGGAAATGATTGTTCTGAGGACTTTGCAGGATTCATCTTGATGACTTGTTGACCGTCATTCAGGCAAAAGGAGTTTGTCTTGCTCCCTCTGATGTCTAACCTGTTGATTAACAAACTCTCCCTGACACTCAGAGATAATTGTGTCCTCTGATGAGTGAGGCGTTATAAATCCCTGACGTCCCAAATCAATCTCAGCACAAAGACACACTTTAAATAATCTTTCCTTGCAGCGTGGTAACAGCGACAATCTCAAAGCTGCAGCGTATAAATAAAGACTTGTTTACTCTCTCTGCTGTTCAAAGTTTAAATCAATCCAACCATTAAGCAAAAGTTTGTGGCACGAGTCCGATACTCTGTGATGTCCACTGTTATGTATGTCCAACTAAAACTAGACTTAAATTAAAACAATTTAGATGACTAAAACTAAAAGATATTTTCGGCAAAAGACTATAACTAAAACTAAATTGAAAAGCGCTGTCAAAATTAACACTGCTTCTAGGTGCTTCTACCTTTGCAGCCTGATCACCAGTGCAAAACATTTTGGTGTGAAGCGCAGGTGTCTTTCCTGTTTTCCACCATTTTTGAACATGCGCTCCCATTTGTGTTAATGGCTGTGTTTTGGATTGACTCTCCACCCATTTTAAGGTCATATGCACATTTGATAAATTAGGGACAACCCCTGGAAAGGGTCCATTTGTCTTTCACAGCTCAATGATAACAGTAAGGTCCCATGTCCTGGTTATCTTGCTCACAGACGGATGGACTGACAGACAGACAAAAACAAATGGACAAACACTGGCGAAACATAACATTATAGCATGAGTTGATAAAACCTCTGTTCCTAGGGCATAACAGATGGTCTGGTGTTACACTGTGAAATGTTACCATGCTATCTGGTGTCCTCTATGGCCTGCTGTAGACATTGGTTTGCATTAAAAGCCACACCTCTACATGCACAAAGTTTTTTTTCACTTATATCATAAGGCGTGTCACACAATCAGGGATGAGATTTGAAACCAGTGACAGTTAAACACAGACAGACAAAAACAAGTTAAATGAGGAATCAAAATGACCAACATCTGGGGATGCTAGAGAGGGAACTATTCCCTTTTACATTCAAGGAGGTGCATTTTAATTTAAACCAAAACATGCATCAAGACTTTAAATGTTACTTTGGCTGTGATAAACCAACATCAGTGGACACATGCTGAACAGCTCTGTATTAGTAATATTTAATCAGTAGCACTAAATAAGCAGGTGATCATGAAGCCGTCACAAAACACTGCAGTAACTTCAGCTGTTTTAACAGACTCAGTGCTTTCATACACAAACATGAAATAAAAAAGTACAGCTACTGAGAAGTTGTTTTAAAAAATCTTAAGAATATGTAGCTTGAGCTAAGTACCTTCTTGTGAATATTTAGGAAACACCTTTCTATGAAAACATGTCAATTGGCAGGGTATTATCCCCATCTGTTGTTAAGGACTGTGAATAGACAGCAATCTAATGCATAAAAACTCCCTTCAAAATAAAAGCACTGGGGTTTTTTTCCCCATCATTTTTTGCCTAGGCAAAGGCTCGGGACCCAGTGAAAAAGGGCCCACGTTTGGGTCACAACCCACCAGTTGAGATCACTGTTTTATACTGTTTGTCAGTCCCAAGAGCTGTGATCTTAGTAGCAAGCCTGTGCAACTAATCTAGGTCAACATATTGAAGTCATTACCCTTCACGGCCTCTACACAGCTATATTAGGTTAAAAAACTTAACCCATAATGAAGAGAGGTGAGCTGAAGGCCGCGCAGACTCCCTCCATCCATCATAACAACTGCCAGCCACATTACGCCCGGAGTTAGTGGAGCGGTGACATCTGCGCTCGAACACACCATCATCCCTCATGGACGCGGCTGACAGAGGAGGGAGAGCTGTGCCGCCGTGGGACCCCGGAACCATTTGATAGAAAAACCCAGAGGCATAACTTCATTTAGAGGCCGCTCTCTGGCTCGGCTCCAGTCGTGTTAACAGCAGTAATAATGATACACAGTCATCTCAACACCAGCTGTCATAATAACAGCTGTAATAGCGCTGCAGTGAGATAAGAGACGCGCTCCGCTGTAACAATGACGGGGTTTCCCCAGGGGGCGAACGCTGCCATTCGTCCTCTGTGTGTGTGTCAGTGTTTGTGTTTGTTTGGGTGAGATTTAGAGAAAGACGGAGATAATAAACACAGATTAAACTCCGACACCCACACATCACCTCTCAAACAAGTCTGTCAACACTTCTCTATGCTATACCTTATGCTACAGGTTTCTAATCCAACACACAAGATCAATATATTTCACAGGGCCACAAGCAATACACAGCAATAGCTGAAATCCATTTCATTCAGGCACATCAACCCTTAAAGCCCTGAGCCTATTTTTTAGGTTTCTGTCTGGAAATTGCATACTCATGATAAAATGGGTATGTCTCTGCAACCACAAGGCCTATTTGAATACTTCTGGTGTCCCAGTACAGGGGACACTTGTGAGAGTTATTGAGATGTGTTAATATGAGTATATGTGATATGGATGAAGAGTAAATGAAGATGGCACACAGCAAAAACATAAAAAATCTAGCTGCACCAAAAAAAAAAAAAAAAAAAAAAAAGGAGGCTTCATAGAAGGCGTAATATGGCGACTTGCTCGAAACAGCGGAGCTGTATGGAGTTTGATATGTTGTTATTCATTTAGTCGAGTTGTGTTTAGGGTGTCGAAAAAAGATTTATATTGTTTTGTTGCCCAGGTTCTGCTGTTTAATTTGATGTAAAACATCACTATTTTGGGTTGTGATTAGCACCTTATCTTTCGCTGTGTTTGCGACTGCCTCTCAAAGTCCCCTAATTCGAGGACCCTCGTTCTGCAAGGGTTAAACGAGAAAATTTAATAATAATTACATAAATAAATATAGAAAAAATAATAGGTAACAAATGGCAATTATTTGAAAGTAAAAAAGTGGAGAAAAAAAATGATAAAAAAAGAAATAAAAAGTGAAAAAAAGAGAGAAAAATATCAATAAACGGATAAATAAGTAAATCAGCAAAACCAATCAATATACTTTACTAGTCCATCTGGGAAAGAGCCCATAGAAAGTGTTTGGAGAGGGCAGAACCTTTCAGAAGCATATCCAGCAGGGGATTGGACAAACATTCTGTCAATCACTTTCTGTACGGGCCAATCAGATCATGTATTAGGCGGGCACTACCACCACAGTGTAAGGGACCAAACGTGAGCCACTTCATTGAACAAATTCACCAAAACATGTTGGAAGAGGTGCAAAAATATCCTTACTATCGAGAAATGCTTTCAGTGATAATTGTTTTTAAATTTATTAAAGAAATGTGGTCCAGATTTGATAGGACTGCTGCTGAAGCTGTTAGCATCAATGCTAATCTCTGTCCAAGCATTAAATTCCTTCACTTGTAGCTCCACCTCTTCCTGCTCTGAAGGACTCTGATTGGGCCGTCCCGCTTTGGGCCGGGCACATTCATTATCGATTGGAGCTTGGCAGGATGGATCTGCCTAATCACAGACCTTGAATCAGGAGGATCCAGCTGCAGTGCAAGGATAACATGTTCCCTCAATAAGAAAACAACCAACTGAGCACTGCTTTATGAGCAGCAGAATTTAAAGTAGCATTCACAGTCCCAATAAGGGTCAAACTAGAGGTCCAATAACGTAATTTCTACATTTTTTATGAAGAAAAAGTGATAAAAAAAAATACTAATTGTGGATTTTTTGCTGTGGATACACTGATACAAAATTCCTAAAATAAAACACCACACTTCTGGGCTGAATGAAATCTTTGGGTGGAGATATACAGATGCAGCCACTTCAATTTTCCCCTCCCAGCCAAATGCCAGCCCAGTTTCATCGAGTTACCTGCCAACTTCCAGCCAATGGGAGTCTAAACAAGGATTATTGTGTTTGTTTGTTTTTGTTCTCAATTTCTATGCATAAAGACATTTTCCATGCCGAGCAAAATTTTCAGGGTAAGTGGTAAGTATTAGCACTTTTCTGTCATGGACCAGCCAAGGCTGCTGATGATTTCATCTGTATTTGACCTTCAGCCATTTTAGCCTTCACAAAGATCTGTTATATGTTTCCAGGGATATTAGCAAACAATGTGAGTGTTGCCACTTAGGGGCTCCAGCAATCCCATGGAGTTGGGAGGGTTAAAGAGGCATGGGGCATTTCTTTGTGGACTGAGGGTTAGTAAAGGTGTCATGTTCGTCTGCTCCTCGAGCCCCTTTAACAACATTAAAAGTAAAGAAAAATGACTTATGCAGGACATGGGACCTTTAATTTATTTACACTAATGAAACAGAACATGGTTGAATTCACCCATTTTCATGGCAGTTCAGCTCGATGCTGCTATATTAATCAACGTCAGTCCTCTACAGACTATATTCATTATAGATATTAATGTGAATATTAGACTGATCTCTCAATCCATGGTTGTGTAGACTATACATTAATAGTCACTATTTTTACAACCATATAGACATGAGGACCCTCTTGAAAATGAGATGCCACATCTCAAAGGGCTCACCTTTAATACATTTATATTCAACAAAGACAAATGTGATGAGGACAGATTTATGATTCTTATTTTTCGTCCCTTTGTCTCTGCCTGGATGGACACATCTCTGGATGGATGGATGTGTATATACAAATATATTTCTTATATATATTATATTTGTATATATGCATATATGTGTATCCATAAATGACGGTATAGCTTCAGCCTGCTCTATTGTAAAGTGCCTTGAGATAACGCTTGATATAAACTGGAGCAATACAAATAAAAATTAGTTGATTGATTGAATTTCACTCACAGCTGAGTTCGATCCGGATGAAGTCCTTGATGCCCAGATTTTCCAGGAAGACCCCCGAGGAGGAGGAGGTCTTAAACAGGAAGGAGACGTCAGCATTCAGCTCTCCGTGGAAGGTGGGGAAGTGAAGATAGGACGTCTCTTTGTCAAAAAACGCTGCGTTCCAGAAGTTTTCTAAGAGACAAGCAAACACTTCTTAATGCTGCTCTCCTGTTTTTTTTCTGATATAAAGAGACATAAATCCTGTGTAAATATCACTCTGGAACAAAACTTGATAAAAAGGCTCAACATGATGGCTGAGAATGATGTAGTAAACAAATGAACCAACTGTTCAGCTAATTAGCGAAGAACCAAAGCAGAACTCCAGCTATGCTATCTCATTTATGTTGATCTATCTCTCAGGCCGTGTATTTGTCTGCTCATTAAACTGAAGGCTGGAATTAGAAGCAATTAAATCAGGTAAATATATCACCCTTATGTTCGTTTATTATATTGAGTATCTTTTCATTAGCAGCAGTTATTAAAGAGCACAAAGGCAGACATATTTTAGCTTGTGGTCTGCTAATTAGGTAATTATCCACGGACTATTTCCCCATTAACAAATACAATGGCAGAGGCAGAATGAATGGAGGAAGCCCTTTACATCAGTGGATTTATTATTACATAATAAACAGCACTGCACTGCAAACAACCTCATGCTGTATGATGATGATTTTACAGGACTTACTGTCTCCATAGCAGCGCAGGGGTCCCACCCTGTAGGCTGCCTCCGACCCCGGCCGATGAATGTCCCCCAGAACCAGGGATCTGACAGGGAGGGTCTCCTTATGGGTGAGGAGGCCCGAGTCGTTCACCCTGCACAGAGAGGAGGACACAGAGGAGGAGGTTAGAAGAAACCATAATGGCTCTGCAGAAGGATCATTGGCACATCTTTATGGTTTTGCCCTACTTCACATAATTATTGGACAGCAATTTTATTTTATCTTTTTATTTCACCTTTATGTAACCAGATAAAAGACCCACTGAGATCAAGATCTCTTTCACAAGGGTGACCTGGCCAAGAGGTCAACAGCACACGTCATGAAAAAAAACATATTAAATGGTGGTAATATACAATAAGTTAGAATACACATATTTTTTGTGAGTGCAAGATGTTGTGATAAAGTGCGGCAATCTTTGAATGGCTCTCAAAAGCATATTCCAGGGATATTCAACCAAACCACGACTTGGCTATCTTTGGCTGCACTACAAAGACTTTTGAGTTGTTCTATGACATACAGACTACCCCACATCTAGCAATGGTTGTTGCTAAAAAACTTGTACTTCTGACTTGGAATTCTACCAACTCACTCTGCTTTGCACACGGCTCAGAGAGATGTTGTCTGTTACTCAGATGGAAAGACTACATCTGGATAAACCTATCACATGGAGCTGACTATTTTTGAGAATTCGGGACCTTTTCTGGCACAGTGTTACATAACTCCTCTTCTATAGGGACCCTGACTTTCATGGACATTTGAACAAGCATTGGATCTATTCTTTTTTTTCCATTTTGTTTTTAGACTTGAGTTATTAATATTGCAGCATTTTCCATGCAAGGCTATTTCATTTAGAATCATCTGGCAGCCCTATTCTGCCCTATAAAAGCAAAGTGCAGTATCTGCAAAAATGACAAACCAAGAAAAACAGCTTTTTGTGTTTTTTTCCCACCAAGTGTAAGTATGAAATCATATTTAACGATCAAGTGCATGACTTAATAGATGGGGGGAAGGGAATTTAATGCATATTGTATATTGACATTCATGCGAAATTTGACAGTTTTATAGGCTATACTGCACTTTGCCTTTGTTTTACTGCAGTATAATTACATGACCATACAATGACATACTGCAGTATGTGCAGTAAGTAAGGCCATTTCACTTATTTTACTGCAGTATAATTACATGACCATACAATGACATACTGCAGTATGTGCAGTAAGTAAGGCCATTTCACTTATTTTTTTTTTTTTAAAGTAACAGTTGGCATATTAATTTTCAATATTGATATATTATTTTTCACTGCACACACCACTACTGCCAACACCGAATGTGTAATTATCTCCTCCTTAATGATGAATAAAAGCAACAACAGAATGATAGAGTTATCTATGAATGTATTTTTTGTTTTTGTTATCAGAACAGTGTTTATTTCTCAAGCATTTCATGTGTGACTTCACACTAACACAAAATCAAAATAAAACATAAAGTCAGACCATCAGACATTACAGCATTCTACATTGGGCTCTAACACATAAAATGCAGAGCTAATCACCAAATGAACACTATAATGTTAATGTCCTACAGCAACAGGTTAACTTTTAACTCAAGTCTGAGTGGAGATGGCCCAAATTTGGTCCTAAAACTAAGGCAAACTGCAGCATCTGGTATTCTTCATGGTGAAACCAAGGCAAACTGCAGCATCTGGTATTCTTCATGGTGAAACCAAGGCAAACTGTAGTAAGTGCAGTTACTGCAGTTTGCCTTGGTTTTACAGTGCATTTTTGCAGTTACTGCAAAGTAACAAATGGCAATATCTCAGAGAAATTAAGCAGGAGCCCTATGAAACTTTAAGAGATTGAAGAGCAGATATTGCACTTTTGATTAGTGCAAAAAAAAAAAAAAAAAATCGAAATACTGCAGATACTGCACTTTGCCTTTGTAGGGCAGCATTGTACTGTTTTGTGTTGTTTTGTACTTTGTTTTGTTTGTTAATTGTTGTTAATTGAAAAGTGAAAATAAAATATTAAAAAAAAAGAAGAAACCAAAATGGGAAGGAAGTGGGGGACACAAAAGAGAGGCACGAAAAAGTATTATGAGTGGAGGAGACCGAGGGAATTAGCAATCCTGTTTGATGAATTCAAACAGGATTAAGGAAGAAGAGAGTCAGAGAAGTTAACAAGAAAACAAAGAAGAGGAAGAGGAGAAGGAGTGAATGATGAGGATAAGAGGATGAAAAGAAGAAGGAGGAGGAAGAACAGGTGGAGAGCAAGTGAGGGAGGATGTGGATCAGCAAAAAAAGAGGAGTAGGCTGTTTAAAAGAGGAAGAACGAGGGTGAGAGGAAGGTGAAAAACAGTCACAGGAAGTGCACACATCAGCGTTTCAAACATTCTGGTAGAAAAAACACGAGCGGCTGTTTTTCATCTCCAGCTCTGGAGCTACATGATGTTTAAATAACACGGAGCATTTAGGCTGATTTGTGCAGCCATTTCTAAATCAACACTGAATAAGTGATTCATCCTCACATTCACCGTACCGTCCTCACTCTGCTGCTTCAGATTCAATCAGCTTTGTCACCGTGAAACTTTGTCAGGGATAAATCCATGACTGTAGGCGCACACGCTCGGCTGATGAATGTGATATCGACAGCAGGAGAGAGGGAATAAAAATAGAGAGGCTGTCAAAGAGATTTGGGTCATCAGATCAGATAAATGTGGATTTTTTGGTAATGCAGCAGAAGGGATGGCTACATTATTGAACGGTTAGAAGAACTGGTAACAGGTGACCCAAATGCTGGCCTGCTTTATTGTTAAAGGACACGTTACATTACACCCACAGCCGGCCTTACCTAATGTAATGCCCCTAGGCTAGATTTTATATGGTGGCCCTCTTCATCTGTGATTTACACATGCTTCCAAAAAAACTGAATTTCATTGTTTTTACCACTGTCTTTGATTTATGAGACAGCATGTCACCCAATTTACATGCTTAACACATCACAAAAAAATACAAAAAAATCTGAAATACAACATAAATACCCTTACCACAAAATAAAAAGCATGTAAATAAATATATTAACATTAATTATAGTAATAAATTATAAATACAACAACCGACAGCGATGATTTAAACAACCACACAGTTTGCACACAATAACTCTATACATAAGTTACATTTACACTATGTAATAACTACATACAAAAAGTAAATAACATAACTATATAGACTTATTTGGTATTATCATTTGTAGTAATATTAATTGGGCATTGCTTTACATGTGAAAAATTAGGAGCTTTTCCATATTAAGAGTAAACAGTAAAAATAAGTTCTAATATAACTATACTGAAGTTGAATTTTTTCCAGACTTTGTGGCGCCCCCTGGAGGCCACAGTGCCCAAGCATTTACCCATACTGCCTAACGGGCCAGCCGGCTCTGATTACACCCATACACCAAGACAGTTTCGACGGTTCAGGGAGGAAAAATCCTTAGACACAGAGTTCTGACGATGATGATGCTAATGTCTGACCACTGGTCATTATGTGTCAACAAATATTTGATGATGATATTAATTATTGCCATTTATTTTGTCACTTTCACTCTCAGAATTACCGCCATGTATGCAGTTTAGTTCTCACACAACAGGTACTTACATACAGCCTAAAGTCTGTTGTGCCCTCTAGTGGTCTTCCAGTCACACACAAGCAAGTAAACGAGCGAAAACGCTCAAGACGCCAACGGATGCAAAAAAGGTAGGTCATGATGCTCACCTGTGAAATGTTCCGAACTGGTGTATTTGAGCATTCTTTATGGAGCTAAATCCAGGCTAAAAGTGTTGTAATTTGAAAATAAAACAAAATTGAAAAAATAAAATTTGAAAATTAAATTTCAGTGTTTGTTCTTGATGGAAAAAAATTACATTTAATTAACAGAGCCAAAAGTTTGAAACTGAAAAAATAAGTTGTGAAAAGTAAAAAAAGATCTTAAGAAGGAAAAAAAGAAAAATCTGAAACCAAAAAGATAAGATCTGAATCTTAAAATATTAATCCTGGAACTGAAAAAAATGACACATCACATGTTAAAATATATTTCAGAGTAAACAATGAAAGTATCATATTTTATTACAATAAAAACAGAGCTGAATCACAAGTATATTTGAACTGAAAAAAAAAATCTCTTACACTTATTTTTTTAACTCAGTTTATTTATTTATCTATTTTTTTAATTCAAGAACAAACATTGAAATTTCAGTCTCAAATTTAATTTTTTATATTGTTTTTATTTTCAAATTACAACACTTTTGGCCTGGATTTGGCTCCATAATTCCTCAACTTCCCCAGTCTTTTGTTGCCCATTTCCTAGTTACTTTGGAACGTGTTGCTGGCTTAAAATTAAAATGAGTATTTATTTTCGGAAAAACAATGAAGTTTATCAGTTCAAACCTTAAATATCTTGTCTTTGTAGTGTGAACAGTTGAATTTAGGTCAAAAAGGATTTGCAAATCATTTTATTTTGTTTTAATGTTGCACACAACATCCCAACCTTATTGAAATTGGGGTTGTAAGCTCACATCGTTCATGTATGTGCGTGTGGATGTGCGTCAACATTGAATTTGCATTTGTTTGAAACGTGCCAAACAAATAAAATAGAATTGAATTTGTAGATAAACTTGGTAATTCAGCATCATCCCTGTCACAGCTCTTTCTTCCCAGCAGGTTTTATTGGATTTAAGGTGAAGGACTACATTATAGATCACAGTACCACTGGTCGTAGTCGGCGTCACAGTTGCAGTAGTAGTTTGAATCCACACAGCTGTCCTGCAGGCCACAGGCACACTGTCTGCTGCCTGGAAGAGCTCCACCCCAGTGCGTCTGGACCTGACCTGGACCTGGACCTCCGACCCACCAGCTAAAAGGGGATCCCTCTGAAACATAAACACACGCCCTTAAATCTTGCTTTATAAGGAACAGTTCTGCTGCAAAATATTGACAAATCCACACTGATCAACTCAGTAAGGAGATGTAATTATGCTGAGAGACAAATGAATGGAAAAGCTCTTAACAGATTGATTGACAGCTGTCAAAGAAGTTCATCCACATATTCAGCACATCACCCTCTGTGTACATCTGTATGTCTGTTTCAGTCAGCACTTAGCTGGTATAGTAGATGAAACACTTGAAGAGCTTTGAGCCTCTTTCCTTTCCTCTTCCATTTGCCGTTTTCTATCCTCCTGTGTAACAAACGGATCCCTGAAGGATTTCTGCCTCCTTCTGAACACTTACAGCTCTGCCTTAACTCCGTATCTCCTCTGATCCCACTTTTGAAATGGCTGAACAATGAGCAAGACACTCTTTCTTGTGAGAAGTCTAACAGGAAGTAGTTAAAGAATATATAATAGTTAAAAAAAGACGGATGCCCCAATAGATGAGAACTGATTATAACTGAATGGTTTTCATCATCAATACAAGATCAGCTAAAGATCACTGAAATCATTCACCTGTGAGTTTCATAGATTATGTGTTTTAGAATTGGATTGTGAAGCTCCCAGCTGAACTACAGACCAACACAAACTAGAGTCTTCTCCAGAGAAACAGAAAACTGGATTATTAGAAACCAAGCCTGACAGTATTGACTAGGCTTTTAGCATTTAGCATTTCTTCTAATAATTATATTTCTATGCCTATTATTGAGTGTGAGTGTATTCTTCTGTTTTAAATCAGTGTCTTTGCACTATAATTCAATGTATGCATGTATAAATGCATTTTTCTATGCTTTTATGCACTTTCTGTACTGTATATTTATACCTTAATTTCTCTCTTGCCTGCAGATGGAAATTAGCTAGAAAGCTATAATCTGGTGCAGAGCATCTCTACTCTAATGAGATAATGTTTTTTCTGTACATGGTCCCTGAAAAATAAAACGAAAAATAAAAATAGTTAAATCAATGAGACATTTCAGGCATATTCTGCCACTGCTGTGAGTGGGAAATGGAGAAGTCCTGATGCCACAGACTTTTTGTCTTGTGCACAGAAGTACTCTATCATGCAGCACAGGTGTATTAAGCAGCCTAAGGGGCATTTAAAGATCTAGTGTCCCAAAAACGGAAGGATAATGGGGAGCAGAAATACATGAAATCGTTCACTTAACACTCTCATTAAGGAAAAGACCACTTAAAACACTCTGTTTTTACTTCCTGGGGTTTATGATGTCATAGCTATACAGGCTCCACCTACATGTGTTTTCTACTTGTCATAAGCAGACACCAAGACCATTTTTAAATGCTGTTCCATGGCCTGCAACCCCTCCATCCACTCCTATTAGACATCATGAAGGCAGCCAATCAGTGCAGAGCTCATTATCATAGCCTCCTGTAGCCCCGCCCCCTGAGATAAGAGTGTTTCCAAAGAGAAGGGAAAAAGGGCTGCATCTGATCCTCTACAGAGATGACATTTTTCAGTTTTTTTATTAAACTTGAATTAAATTCTTAATCAAAAGACACCCAAGACATGATGAACATGGTCAAACACACCAGGACATGGGACCTTTACAACTCAAAAACCTGAATCTGGGCTCTTTAAAAGCACAAAAGTACTCTGAAATCAGAGGAAGTCTTCCTAACCCAGAAAACCAGACCATTGCTGGAGCACCAAGACTTAAAACAAAGAACATCATAACCTTTTGTCCCACCTGGCGTGTTGAGGAGACGGGACTTCCTGCAGTGGTAGGACAGTTCTTGCTCGCAGTGCTCTGATTGGCTGATGGCGGCTGAAAGCTGCTCCTCTTCAGCGGCGTAGTCGAAGTGTGCTGAATGTTGGATTCTCTCGAGGGGCAACTGCACTCTGGTCAGCTCTGAGTTATTGTGCTGGATCACCATCCATGCCATGTCCTCTGGTGAAGAAAATGAAATAAATTATGGCACTGAATGTTAATATTTTTTCAGTAGCTTATTAGAAATGTGATTAAGCAGTAAGCCCTTAAGTCACCAGACTTTGATGTGAATTTTTCAGGGTTACCGAGTGCTTAAAGATACTTTTTAAAGAGTTCTTAAGGGTTGTAAAAAAAAAAAAGAAAAGTCTTGATTTAATCTGAAAGTCTTCTTCAATTTGGGATGGCACTTTGGGAAATATCTGAACACTTCCTTAATAAACTTACATGATTTATGAATACAACTTTACGGGTTGGCTTGTTTACTTAAAGGGTGTTACCTTAAACTCGATGTTCAAATATCTGTTCGAGCATGGGGTTAAAAATCCATACTCAAACTGTAAGTAAACATTCATATATATAACAAACAGCACAGCCAATAAGGACAACTGGAGCAGTGAACCACACAGCGACGGCATCTATCCATCAATCCATTCTGCTCATCTCTTTTGGGGTCGTGGGGGGATGGAGCCTATCCCAGGACATACCCTGAACCGGTCATCAGTCGATTGCAGGGCCACAAAAGACACGGACAACCATTCCTGCTTGGGCTCATACCCAACGGCAATTTGGAATCACCAGTCAACCGAATTAGCATGGTTCTGGTCCATGGGAGGACGCTAGGGTAACCAAAAAAGAACCCCTACATGCACAAACTCCACACAGAAAGGCCCTGATGGACATAGGGATCAAACCAGCAACCTTCTTGCAGGGAGGCATGAGCACTACCATCTGCACCGCTGTGGTGCCTACAGCTGTGTCTAGTCTGCCAGAAATGGAAATGGAGGACAGGCACAGCCACTCAGAGCGGACAACAACATCACTTAAATATTTGATTGTTGGTGTGTGGAAGCACTTTGGGCTCCACTGTGCATCGATTATGTGCAAAGCAACTGACCCACTATGACAAAGCTGCAGACCCATTTGTTAGCCTTTATACCAGAGGCACCAGAGGTATCGAAAAAAGCCATAATGGACAAGATTTCAAGCTTCATATGCAAGGACGTGTGCACCAGTGGCCTCAGGAGAGGTAATTATTAAAATGAAATAATGGAAATCAAGTTTGATTTTTGGGAAAAGAGACAGCTCTAGTTTACGAAGTAAGTCACATCATCAGTTGCAGAATTTATTGCAGAATTAAAAGAAAGAGAAAAAAAAAAGAGAAATTCAAGGTAGGGGCTTTGGCATCAACATAAAAAATATGATGATGAATTGTCAGGGTCAAACAATAGTTCTGATGTGGCTTGCAAGATCTGCAAAAAAGCTTTTAAACTTTAAACAATGGGACTCAGCTGCTGAGTCCAACACGATTCATTTGTTTCTGTCTGATTAGCACAGAAAGTTTTAAGTCTTAAAATGGATCTGAAAAAGTTTACAGTAACCCTGTTTTATAGGAGCGTTTTTTGTTTCATTTACAGTGGCATTTAGCAGACGCTTTAGTCTAAATCGATGTTCATCTGAGGGTAAAAACAACACAAGCAAGAATCTAAACTAGAGGGAACAATATTAGCAAGAGCAACAAACTGCCTCAAGTCTGATTGGACACAGGTGCTGCCATGTAGTGCTGAAGGCAGTGCCTATTTTTCAACCAAGCAAGCAACAAAAACCGTGTCAAGTCACAGCAAGTCACTCTGTGGATCGAATGGCGTTGGGTAATTAATTCCACCACTTGGAAACAACAGAGGAGAAGAGTCTAGCAAGTGATTTTGAGCCATTTTGTGATGGGAGCACCATCGGTGAGAGGCGGTGTAGACCTGGATGAGGGATTCCAGGTAATCAGGAGCTGTTCTTGTTCCTGTTTTGTAAGCCAGAAGAAGAGCTTTGAATTCGATTCAAGCTGCAACTGGACACCAATGAATAGAGATAAACAGTGGAGTGACCAGTGTTAATTTTGTTGACTAATTATTTTTATCATAGTTTTCGTCAACAACCATTTTTCCTATGACAAAAACTAGACAGCAACTAATAAAGAAACATTAAATTACAAAATAAATAAAAGAGTCAACAGACAAAAACTAGACAAAAATGTCTGATAGAAATTTAATCCAATCAGACCTAATTTGGTTATGTAGAAAGTAGGGGCAAGTTGGGAATATATCCAATCACAACTGTCTCAGCTCGGTGGTGGTGGGATAAGTTGTGGAGCGATCCAATCAGAGCTCCTCTCTTTATGAATTGATATATTCATGTAGAGCAGGTTCACTGTTTGTTGTCAGTTCTGGTATTGTAACTGAGATGCTCTGCCAGGTAGCCTAAATAAAGGTGACTGCATTTCACACAAAAGTTCAATTTGTTTCTGTTCATTTATACATTCAGACTTTACTAGCATTCAATAAAGGGTTATTAGATGTTTGATTTTATCCAAGTGTAAAACATGACTTCAGAAACTCAAGCAAACATAAAAAATGCCTTACAGTTTACACTTCATATTTTAGTCGACTAAATTTACAGTAGATTGTACATTTTAGATTGACTAAAATGTTGTGAAATTTCATCAACTAAAACTAGACTAAAATTTAAACAATTTAGATGACTACATTATGACTAAAACTAAAAGATATCTTAGGCTAAAGACTATAACTAAACCAATTAAAAAGTGTCAAAATTAACCTTGGGAGTGACATGTGCTGTTCTGATCTGGTTAAAGATGTGCTGCTGCATTCAGGATCATCTGCAGAGGTTTAACTGTGCATGAATGGAGTTGCCTGCACCAAAAGCTGTGCTATTGTTACCTGTCATGTTACAGTAGATGAGCTGAGGTTTGATTGGTCCACTGCCGTCCACGTCTATGTAATAGTGTCCTGATGTGTTGCCTTTGTGTTTGTATGCCTCACATGACTGCTCATACATCGCTGTGAAATAAAAGAAAAGAAAAAAGAAAATCTTTGGTTAAAGGCAACAAAACAGTTGTCTCAAGGTTCATCTCATACTGGCAGTAAGTTGAATATTCATGTGAGATGGAAGGTCAAAGGTAAAGAGCATTTTCAGGCTGAAACCAGACAGATAATATTGAATAAAATAATAATGACCCCCTTCACTATCTGTGCAAAAATACACGTGACATACCGATCAAAGCCTGTTTTAGACCGGAATGTGCATGTTTATTTCTGCTGTATAAAATGGCATTTTTTTCAACTATCTTATTTCAGTTCATTTCAGCCCAGACATCAAATCATAACCTAGCAACAACAGCAAATATATATTTTTACACAACAATTCCAAAATGAACAGTTTCAGCACATCCTCTGCCCAGTGTACCGCAGTACACAGCAATAACTGAAATCCATTTCATTCAAGTAGATTAAATAAGACAAAACAATCATAGACCTATAGAAAAAATAATAAGTAATAATAACATCCATTATTTAAATTAAAAAAGGTGAGGAAAAAATAATAAAATAAAATAAAAAGAGAAAAATATCAATAAATACATGAATTAGTATTTTGGGTTTGTGTTTGTGTTTGTAACATTAATAATAATAATAATAATAATAATAATAATATCTTTATAATAATATTTTTTTTAATATAGCACCTTTAAAAACAGATGTTCACAAAGTGCTTTAACAGACAAAACAAAGGCAGAAAAAGGCAGAACTCTGGAAAGTAAAAATTCCAGTCAACAGAGACCAAAAGAGTCAAAGGAAATTGCACAGAGGGTCACGTTTATTAAAGCAACCAAAGGAAAGAAAATGGTAAACTGGTGAGCTGGAAGCAGCTGAAGTAATTTAATAATATACTAAATGAATACAGCCTATTATTTCAACATGAACATGTGAAGAACACTAGTAAAGAGGGTATTTTGTTAATGATAAGGAGACAATCAGACAATAAATAGATGATTGATTTATAGATACATAGATGAATTGATGACAGCTGATAGTTGACGACATCACATCAGGAAGATGCAAAAGAAAAGAGTAGATAGAGGACAGATAAAAGAGAAAAAATAAATAAATACATAAAATAAAATAGGATAAAAATAATAATTATAAAAGAGGGAGTATATTAAAACATGAAAAGATAGTAAAAACAGGACTAAAACGACGAGAAACCAGTGAGGGGAGTAAGAACAGCAGATTTTAAAGATAGTTTAAAATGTAATTGTAAAATAAGTATGTAGATAAAATAAATAGCTAACATGGATGATAAACAAGTATGTAGGCAAAAAAAAAAGCAAAACTCTAGCAGTCAAACATATAAACCTGAGTTAAGGCAAAATACTGGTTCTTTCAGACAAAACTAACATTTTCTTTTTGTACTTATTTAGTGCTTTGGCTATCTTTGGTTGCACTTTAATTGTCACTTTACTTATGCCACTCAACACAGTCCAAAAGTGGGTAGAGGGCCATTTTACCTCCCCTCACATCATGACAGTGCTGACTTTTGAAGCTGGAGGGTTAAGAAGAAACCTCATGGTGCTTTTCATTGAAACAAAATCATCTACAGGTTTTCTGGAAAGAGAAGTGAGGGTTAAAACAGAAGGCAGTTTATTTTTTATGCCTAACTAACCCAGATTTTATTCCTACCAAGGTGTGTTGACGTGTTGTGAGAACACAGTAGGAAATTTTTAAAAAGCTCACGATCATATTCACCTGATCGCCGCAGGCTCTGTGTACTTGTTAAACTGTTTCACTGTTTTCTGTTTGTCTCTCTTTTTTTGTATTGTGATCATGTTGACTCACAGGAGGCATTGTTAGGACTGCAAATATTTTCAGAGCATTGTAAAGCAGGCACTGATGCCCTTTCTGCAACATCCAATCCTTTTTTTATCGAGAAAAAAAAAGGTTGAAAATGGTTTCTGAGACACATTTGAGTATCTAAGTGAAACATAAAGAAGCAGAAGGAGGCTTCATCCTGTCCATGTGAACACAGAGCTGAGAACAACTGATCCAGAAGAGCATTTCTAATATATTTCATGTATCAGTGGTTCTGAAATGGTGTGCCCTGAGTCCAGGAGAGCCTTGAGAATTTATACAACCACAAATTATTATTGCATCTAAACAGCAATGCATGGCTGAGATTTTAATTTTCCTCATTAGTAATTAAGGTGCATTTATTTCAATATGAAGGTGCAATTTCTGTCACTTTAAAAGACTCATAAAACCTCCAAAGAAACACTGCCTTTTACAGTCAATGGTATATTTGGGTTGAGAGAATTCTTCAGTTTCAATATGAATAAAAAAAAAACAGTATTTTCAAGCTTATATATATGTTACTACATATAAGAAATTTTATGAATTTACCAATAAACTTTTTTTGGGTATATTGATGTTTATTAATTGATACAAATGACTATCAAATTACATTTTAAGCTGATGCTTGCAGACATGCATAGCCCAGCAAGGTACCGTAATGTGTGTAATAGAGCATATTTTTGAATTTTTTACATGGACAAAAATAAGGACTGTCTTGAGTTTTTGGCTTCATTTTAGGTGTGTCTTGGGCAAAAATGGTTTAAAAACCACTGTCATAGATTATATTTGAATTTAAATAACTGTTAAGACAGTCACACATTAAAAAAATAGGAGTTTTTGTCTGGTTTTATGAAAGTGTCTATTAAAAAGCTTTGAAATCTGACCGAGATCTCTGGGCCATAAAGAAACGTTTTCAAATAAATTCCTCAAATACAGATTTTGATCAATAAAAAATGCTTTCTACACTGCTGTATTCATTTCAGTCGAGCACTTGAGGAATTTCACACTTTATGCCAAAGATTAAACTGTTAAATTTGTTGGAAAATGTGTTTTTTCTTTTTCAGGGAGCTCCCAAAAACCTTGGCAGCATTTAAGAGTCTAGCTGCTGCCTAACCCGGGGTGGGACTGGCTCGAGGAGATCAGCAGGAAAAGATTAGCAAAGAGAAAGGCATGAGTCATTTCAACACAGTTATGCAACAATAAAACCCACAAATACAGGAATAAAATAGACAGAAACATGTTATTTTAACACATCAGGTTTCCTTTGTAGGAGATGCACCAATAAATAAATTCTGACACTTTGCACAAAGGAGCAGGAAATGAAATCAGAAGAGTCAAAAACCAAGACGTGGGGATGAAAGTTTTCCCTCACACAGGAAATGTTTTCATGGTTTAGAGGCTTCAAACTGAGGCGAGTATGAGGCTCTTTTTCCTTTTAGCTAAAATCAGTGTGTGAACAAATACTTTGTTTTAAGGGCCTTCTGAGCAGAGTTGCCAGGTTTGCTTATTATAAGTGCCTTTGGGCTTCTTTTTTTGAAAAGTTTCTTGTAAACATTGGCAGATACTGGTTGCATTTGTCTTGTCCCAAAAGTGCAGTTGCTCATTTGGGCTTGTTGGGCCCACAAACACAGGAGGGATCTGATGCTCACTCTACTACCAATATAAACTCAATTCAGAAGTTAGAAAAACATATTTTCTCCCACTCCAAAAACAAATGTACATTTTACTGTAAAAAGAGGCAAAAATGATGTTTACACCAAAAATAAATCCTTATAGTCAGAATTAAATTTATGTCTAATGTAGCTATCACTGTTGTACCCATAATAAAGCTGTAGAGTTATAAATAACAGCAGCCCCATCCTTCACTTCAGAATAAAGAAAAAGATGTTCTACTTCCAAACAAAAGCACGTTGAAGAAGTAAATTAAGAGACAAATAAGAAAAAATGTCACTGTGAAATTGAAATGTAATGTAGATGACAATCAAAACACGATTTATGTAGATTTCTCTTTAAAAAAAAAAAAAAAGTAATATATTACTTTAGAAAATATAGCAGGAGGTTGCCTGTTTTGGGCTTGTTCTTATCGACCTGGGTGCTTATCTCAGTAGAAAAATCTGGCAACACTGCTTCTGGATATGGAAATTTCACCATTTGAAGATGTTTTTCACCCAAAAGAGAGAGCACTGTTAAGATTTCAAAAATAAGATGACTGGGAACCTCAAATCCAAAAACTATTTGTACACTTAAGAAGAGTAAGAAGAAGAATTGCATGCCTTTGCATATTTGTCAGTTTCAGTTTGAAGGAAATTAAAGAGCATGAATATGTTGAAATGTTTTGTCTTAATACATCCTTTATTGGCCTTTTAAAGGGCTCATGTTTAGCTCATTTTCAACAAGTTCACACTGGTCCCTGCTTTCCTGAGAAAATACTAAACTTTCCAATACTGGAATTTTTCAAGCCCATAAACCTGTGTGTTTCATCCCTGCTCAGAATAGGTTATCTTGTAGATCATGAGCTTTGTCTGCCCAGGCCTTTTTCTGATTTGAAGGCCAGAAGCAGAGCTTTGAATGTGATTCGGCTGGAACTGAAAGCTGGTGAAGAGAGATTAACATCCGAGTGAGATGTGCTGTTCTGGGCTAGTTAAAACAAGACATGCTGCTGCATTCTGGATCATCTGTCTGCTCCTCCAGATGTTATGAGGACATACCGACAAAACTGAGCAATCAAGGCCACAAGGACCTTCAAGGTCAGCTGGTCACCAATCATGACATCCAGATTTCTGGCAGAGTTTGTGGGCATGTGATTATTGGACCCAAGCTGGATATTCAACTGTGGTTGAATGAAGTGACTGGCTGGATGGACAGTAAGCTCAATACGTGGACAGATTTAGTTGAAGGTGGCATTCCTTCATCCATATAGAGATATCAGCAAGCCATGATTAAATGATGAGATTCGAGCCGAGATAGTTGTGTCATCAAGTGATAGTTGTGTCGTCAGCATAGCAGTGTAGGGAGAAACCATCGGCATGAATAACTCACAGAGTGAGGTGGTGTACAGTTAGAAGAGCAGGGGAACAAGCACTGAATCCTGAGGTACCCCTGTGGATGAATTGGACAGTCCTATTTGCCATGATAATCTAAAGGATCTTCCTGTGAGGTGAGACTTGACCCATGACAGGACAGACCCTGATACCAAGTTCAGGGGATCAGCATGTCAAAGGCAGCAGACAGGTCCAGCAGCTTTAAGACTGATGCTTAATCTTGTTTTAAGAAGATTATAAACTCATTCATTTATTCTAGTGTTGTAAAAATGCTAAATGGGTCAAAACATTTGAACTGGAATGAAACTGATGGACTTCCTGCTCCACTTTTTGCTCTGCTTCCTGTTTTGTCACAACTTCCTGCCCCATCATCAGGCAAAATTATGAAAACCCAAACAGGAGAAGAAAAGACAAGTGAGCTGATGAAACAACAGTGAGAGAAAGTGGTGGAGACTTGAGGAATCCATGAAGAAGACAGCCATAGAAAGTGATGATGGGAGCAAACAGCAGTGGAGATGGAGGCAGAAAGCGTGTCAGACGTGGTGAGTGAGTCCTCGGGCGCACTGTTCTCTCTGCATAAATGGATTTTAAACTTGGGGACCGCCTGCAGCACTTTGGGTGAGTCAAATTAGGGTTTAAAGAGATTCAGCCTTTGATTACACTGCCAAGCATTGATTGAATCTTTCTACGCTCTGCTGGTGGTGATCGGCTGCAGGCAGAAGCAGGGCAAACTTTGGCCCACACACACATTTACACACTCCTCTGAGTTTGATTGTTATATTTGGGTCAAAAGCTTTCTTCAGCTCTATGAAGGGAAGGTTTTAGGAAAGTTTAGACAGAGAGAAAGAAAAGAAACCTGTGAACACAGTGTGGTCAATTTCAGGAGGTCCTGTGCTCCAAAGACCTGAAACTGATTGTTAAAGGTGGGCATCAAATATGGAGTATATATCTAAAATTACTTAAAATGATTAAGAGCATATTTTAGGTTGGCACTGTTTGACAAGTGGATGAAACTGACAAGGTTACAGACATCATTTTGTGGCTTAGCCTGAGACGAAGTCTGGAGTTATGGTTTCACTAGTGCCTGTGTTAACTGGTGACACATGGCTGCTTGCTCTGTTGTTGCCATGGTTATAACAGTTGTTGAAACCAACAAGAGTACCCATCAAAACTTTAGAATTACAGGATTTGATAAAAATGATCAGATATGTCTGGAATTTAAATATGAACCGGAAATATTTACTAAAAATGGCTGCTGTCACCAGTTAACACAGTCACAAGTTAAATGGTAACACCAGTTGGAAATAGTGTTGGGAGCAGATATGAATACAAAACTGCTTTTGCATAGAAACTGCAAGAAAAAATGCAAATCATGGACACAGTTAGGAGGCAATAAACAGTATTTTACAGGGCATTACTGCAATTTTTGGTAGAGACAATTTTTTAGAAACTCACTCGTGTAGACGATGATGTTTTTAAATATGAAGCAGGATAACCCCTGTTTTTAAAGGGATATGCCAACTTTTTTTTTTTTTTTTTTCATTTACTTGTCTTGCCTCACTCCTGAGTATGACGGAGGATTAGGGCCACGAAAAAAAAACATGTTTAAAAAAAATAGTGAAAAAGTTATGAGAATAAAGTAAAAAAGTTACGAAAATAGAGTTGAAAAGTTACGAGAATAATCTCATAAAGTCATGAGAATAATCTCATAAAGTTAGGAGGAAAAACGTCATAAATTTATTAGACTAAACTCTTTCTTGTAGTCTGTAGAGGTTATCAGAAGAGCAGCGGCCGCCTGTACAAAAATGAGGAACGTGGAGCATCTAGTGAAGTTATACTTAGCATAGGTTTCACAAACAAGGAAATACTTCTCCTTTTGGCACATCAGCATCATATTATCATCAGTATTAGCACCTCAAAAAGATACTGCAAGAAACAGGGGCTTTTTTCGGAGAAAGAACCACACCGACTAGGAAGAAATTGCCTCCTTTTTGGAAGAGGAAATGAACGCTCTTCTGGTACATCTTTTCGGCATAAAGTTTGTTTTCTATCTTAATTTAAATACATTTATGACTTTATTCTCATAACTTTATGAGATTATTCTTGTAACTTTTCGACTTTATTCTTGTAAATTTATGAGATTATTCTCGTAACTTTTCCACTTTATTCTCATATCTTCTCAACTTCATTCTTGTAACTTTATGAGATTATTCTCTTAACTTAACTTTTTTTTTTTTTTTTAAACGTACCCGAATAAGTTAACAAGAATGTCGAAAATTACATAAAGTGCTTATCATAGTCTAAAAGTAGATAACATAGTACAAAACAAGTCACAACAAGCACACAGGACGATTTAGTGTTGCTGAAGAGTTTATCTGATGACTGAAGGCAGAGGCAGGCTAACACTACCCACTGACTCCCAGTGTTTGAGCTAAGCTAATAAGCAGTGGGCGAGCTCTGCCCGTCTCTTTCTTGGTGGTATACACACAGTTGAAAGAATGGTGTCTATCTGCTTGTCATGGACTCGGGAGTGAGGCAAGACACGAAAAGAAAAAAAAAGTTAGCATATTCCTTTAAAAATACCCGCCTACGTGTGGACACAGCCTCACTTTCAGTTTGTTTTATAGCTGGTCATAAATATTACAGGCCTTTAAAAGTTGTTCTGGTGATAATAAAACACATTAAAACACCCAAATAAATAACCCTGACACTTCTAAGTGACTCCATGAAGTGATTTATGTAAACATTTCTGTTGGAATAGTTTATTGAGGCCACACTTGACCTTAAAGAGGTCTAACCCTGTGTACTGACAGTATATTCATCAGTCTCCAAGTCTCTGCTAACCTCCTCTAATGAGCCACCTGGAAACATCAAACTCCAGCCTAAATATTTACTGAGTTCACTTCGTTTGCTCTGAACTTCGGGCTGATGTGTGCTGTTTGAAGTCTGAAGTGGGTGAAAATTGTTGCTTTCATCTCAATCAGAATCAAAGATGACTTTGTTCTCTCTGCAGCCCAGTCTGAGGATACAGCGACACAGGCCTTTTGCATCATTATTACCAACCAGGATCAACACGGCCAGAAGAAGCATGTCGTTTCTGGCTCAAACATATCCACCAGTCATGCACTGAAAAGTAAAATTAATGTGAGAATAGGAACCTTTCAATGGGTCAGTTAAGGCTGAAATCATGACTGGCTAGTTCTTATTTGTTGTTAATGGAGTTTTGAGTGATGTGTACATTTTCATTGTCCAAAGTCTACCGATGAAGATGTTATAGCAGTAACACAGAGCAAACGTATGGAGATAATTACAGAAAAGCAGGTAAGAAACTTGGTTAACGGGAGAACGCCATATTGGGTCACAAGATGTTAGTGTAGGATAGACTGATGTTTATGTCTGTGCAAAAGTAAAAAAGCAGTATGTGCTTATAAACCTCTCAAAAGAAAGTTTGGAAACATCATATTAGTTGATAATTTCTCCCCTTTAATAACACTAATTGTTGTTGTTTTTTATTTTGTTGGAGAGCTTGATTAGTCACCTTCACAGTGGTGTACAACTTCTCAGGATCGTGCATTCCTGGAGTGAACAACACAGCTAAACTTGTGGGTAGCGACCAAAAAGTAAGTCAAAAATCCCCTGCAACTGGAAGCTGGTGTCTCTGAATTATTTGGTGTGAGCCCTGGTGCCATCTCTATCCTTCGGATCAAGTTCTGTGAGACTGTTGAAGTCAAAGGCAGACCGTAAAGTGGAAGACAACACCCCAAGAAGACCGATTCCTCAGTGAAGCAAGGATGAGGCACCGGTAATGCCAGCAATTACAGACACCAGCTTCTGATTTCGAGGGATTTTGGCTCAATTTTTGGGCACTACCAACATGTACAGGTACAGCTGGTGAGAATCATGCCTTCATGGAATAAGAAATAGAGCTTAATGTGTTAGCAGCGCCGAAAGATGTGCTGAACTCCACTCTTCCCCTGGGACAAAGCCTTTTCCTGTCAAAGACAGACAATGAAGTGGGCGTCCCAAGAAGATTGGTTCCTCTCCCTTGCTTCACTGAGGAATCGGTCTTCTTGGGGTGTTGTCTTCCGGGGACGCCCACTTCACAGTCTGCCTTAGACCTCACCAGTCTCACAGAACTTGGTCCTAAGTTTGGAAAAAGTACCAGGGCTGACACCAAATAATTCTGCCAATCAGAGACACCAGCTTCCAGTTGCAGGGGAATATGGCACATTTTTGGGGGTTTACTCACACATTTAGGTGTGCTGGTCATATCACAAATGCACAATTCTTACCTGGTAACATTTCCAAACTTAGGACCATGTTCTGTTAGACCAATGAGGATGAAGACAGACAGTAAAGTGGGTGTCCTAGGAAGACAACACCCCAAGAAGACCAGTTCCTCACCCTTGCTTCACAGTAGGTTTTCTTGCTGGGGAAGATGAGATTTTGGAACTTTTTTGAAGGGGCACTACCCACACATTTAACCGTGTTTCTCATCCTCAAATGCACAATTCTTACAATTTTCACCTCATTGTGAAGGTGACTAATCAGGCTTTCCAATGATATAAAAACAACACCAGTTTGTGTCATTAATCCTTTAACGCCTGTATCATATTTGATCCATTCTTTTATGATACCTCTGTCTCATCAATATGATCAACAAATTACTAAAAACATCTGAATACAATCAGTTATCAGTTGGATTACCAGTTGGCAAAAACACCTACTGTATCAAATGAGATACAAAAAGTATATACGTTACATTTTATGGAAATTTAGATATTTTAGGATTTCAGTAGAAAGTGAAATAAACATTTCAGCTCCAAACAATTTGAGTTTTCTGGCATTAATTTGTGTTTTCAGGCATTAAAGGGTTAAAAGGGAGAAACAATCGACCCAAACAACATCTCCAAACTGTTTTTGAGGAGTATAATTGTCACTGCTATGCTGATGATACTCTGTTGTACATCCGAATAGATTTTAAAGATGGTGGCCTGTCTTTCTTTCTCTCCTGCCTGTCTGAGGTTAAATCAAGCACCTCTGAGCCTCATTGACTCTGAAACAGATATTGTCTTATTAACACCAATCATAACACTATGCTAATTACATTTAATCTGATTTATGCTCATTGTCCACACATGTAGAGTAGGAGGCAAAGAGTCAGGGGTTGTTTTGGACTCCAGTTTGTCATTTGTCAGGTGGCAAAGTGGAACAAGCACCAGCAGCTAAGTTTAATCTGAAAGGTTATACATCCTTTCTTTTTTTTTCCTTAAAAAAATCTTTAAATAATAATAAAATAAGTTTGCTCAAAGATGGTTACCACCTCATGATCTTAGTATCAGGAAATGGTTGATTACCTTCATGATATAGTGTTATTAGAGTTATCTACTGCGTGGGTTAATAATGCTAAAGCCTCCACTCTGGGGATGTGGTTGGGTGCAGCTGCACAAATAAAGGATAAACTTCTTGGGTGATGAAGAGAGGAACACCACACACTACAGTATACGCTTGACTCTTGATGATCTGAGACTGGTCCAGGGGAGACCCGGGAGGGAAGGGGGAGATGGGATATGTCTAAAACAATTTGTATAAATACTAATATGTGTTATAATAATGGTTCAATAAAAAAGTTCTTCACAAAAAATAAATACATAAAAATAAGTTTGCTCCAGCTGGAAAATTTGATGCAACTTGATTCAATGTCTGACGTGTTTTTTGGTTTCACAAAAAAGAGATGAAAATAAATTGAGTACTAATTCCAGCAAAGCACACACACACATATCTGAATAAAATAATACATCAAGCATAAACACGCACATGAATTTAAAATGAAATTAAAAGAAGGGAGATATCAGGCTTTTCTCAGGTGTCAGAAAGACAAAAATAAAACACTCCCAGCCTTTAAATTAAATGGAAGTCTAAATTACTCAGCATAATAAAGTAGAACCAATCTGTTTAGTCTATTCCCGATTGAACTCCCTTAATTAAAGTCCTGAAACAATGAATGGGGAAATAACACAATTGGAGATTAAGTGTTAGGGGACGCTGGGACTCACTGTTATTAATGTGCATGTAATGAGAGAGTGTCTGTGATAATCCTGAGCTTGTTAATCCAAAGCTTCATTCAGTTTCATACATTTTCAGAGTATTGATGATGAGATGAACGTCACTGTTGCACAACATTAAACTCCAAGAAGGATGTTTCTAAAGGTCCGTAGACGTTATTATCTCGGCCAGGGAGGGTGTGTTTTTGCTGGATTCAATTCATTGCCTAATTTTTGCCTTTTATTCCTTGAAGTAAAATGTTTATCTGAGCTTGTTAAGTGAACTTGGATTAGAATGATTGTTTTAGATATTTTTGACTAGAAAATAGACAAACACATTTGCTGAGATCTGAGTTTTTCAAGTGTAAAATGAAGAAAAAATGTTTAAATGCAACATTTTTATTTTGTTTATATTGTATTTGTTTTTTTAATATTGTGTTCATTTTTATTCCATTACTGTTTTTATTATTATTAAGTGTATGCATGATTATATTGTACCTCTGTACAACACTTTGGTCAACCGAGGTTGTTTTTGAATGTGCTTTAGAAATAAACTTTGACTTGACTTGAATGTTACTTCATTTTAAGCATTCAAAACCATGACATTCAAAACCATGAATTATTGGACTGATGTTAAAGGCATATTAGAAAATCTACTGAAGTGGACCCCTCTCTGGACCCTTCAATGTTCTTACTGGACATACTTCCTGATGGTCTGTCCCACAATCAGGAAGTTTTGCTACATCTCCTTCTAATGACTGAAAGAAAAATGATAGTTTGCTGGTTGAAACCTGAACCACCTACAGCTGCACAATAGATACAAAAAAATCAGACAAGTATACTCAGTACAACTACAGCTGAAGACTCCTGTCTTTGGAAGAAGATGGAGACCATTCTTAGGCCTTGTTGGATAGGATACTTACGCCTGGATTTTTTAAAAATTTGATCTATTTTTGTTTTTTATTTATTTTCCCCTTTCTCTCTGTATTGTAATTAGTTACTAATAATTGTGTGTGAGGGCCCAGTCTCAGGACAACTGTTGTTATGATGTACTTTTTCTGTTAACTCTGACAATAAAAGTAAAAAAATAAAAAAATAAATTGGTCCGACTATTAAAATCATCAATGTAATGCAATTAAAATATCCTGATGTGCGGCCTGTGGCTGGGTGCTTACAGCTGTGGCAGGTTGCTCCTCTGTAGCCGCTGTTGGAGCAGTTACAGTGGAAGGTGCTCCAGGACTGAGTGCATCTGCCGCCATGTTCACAGTGACTGGGGGAGCACCTGGGACGCAGACAAAGACAGAAAGACAGAGACGCATTGTCAGCCGAAGAGTCTCTCAAGGACGTTTGCATAAAGACGCTTCTGCACTCTCGTCTGCTCCGATAGACAAAAGTGTAGGAGGGACGTGAATAAAAGCAGCATTTAAGTAATAAAAGTCTCAGCCTGTTAAACCAGCAAGTCATTATTTTCATTATCAGGCAGATATATGATAGAAAAAAGGAGCTGTTACTTAGAGACTGCATCAGACTGAACTTTTATAGTCATAAGAAACTGCCACTTAAGGAACAAAGTCACAGCTTCTAATTCAATTTCTTCATAAAAAACAGAAACTTTTAAGTAAAACATTCACTTTCCCTCTGTTATCTGCTGAGCTCCTTCTGTAATGCACAGAAAACTGTTCTCCGTTCTTCTGCTGCAGATCAAACTGCTCTGTGGTTACAGTAAAAACAAAGTCAGATCCATTTTGCACCATTTTTCTCTAAAAAAAAAAAACCCCACTTTGCTACAATAACTGCTGCTCCTTCATCACTGACTACACTGAATATATCTGAGTCTTTCTTTACAAGCTCCCATGTCAGTGGCAATTGCAGTTTCTCCAGTTTTACTTGTGAAAGCTCTACCTTTAATGAAGCTAAAGTGAAAATTCAACCAGGAAGTCCTCACCAGAGTTGCCAGGTCTGCGTATTATAAGCGACTCTTGGCTTCCTCTTTTTTAAGTTGCTTGTAAATATTGGCAGTTGCTGGTTGCGTTTTTTTGGTCTTGTTCCAAAAGTGCAGTTGTTCATTTGGGCTTGTTGTGCCCCCAAACCCAGGAGGGATCTGATGCTCACTCTACTACCAATATAAACTCAATTCAGAGGTTACACAAACTATTTTCTCCATATTCAAACACAAATGTAAATTTTACTGTAAAAAGAGGCAAAAATGATGTTTCCCCCTAAAAGAAATCCTTATAGCCAGAATTAAGTTTATTTCTGATGTAGCTGTTACTGTTTTGACCATAATTAAGCTGTAGAGGATCAGTATAAAACTTAGATAAAAGCCTGATTATGTCTGTTTGGTTATAAAAATCAAGGTTAGACTGTTAAGTGATAACAGAGTTATAAATAACAGCAGCCTCTCCCTTCACTTCTCTATGAAGAAAAGGATGTTCCACCTCCAAACAAAAGGATGTTGAATAATTAAATTAAGAGCCAAATAAGCGCAAATGTCAGTGAGATTGAAATGTAATGTAGATTAAAATTTAAAACACGCTTTATGTAGATTTTTCTTAAAAAAAAAAAAAAAAAAAAGAGATATTACATTAGAGACAAAAATAGCTGGAGGTCGCTTGTTTTGGGCTTGTTTTTATCAAACCGGTTGCATATTTCAGTGGAAAAATCTGGCAACACTGGTTATCACCCTGCCCTCCTGCACAGGTGATTCAAACCATCAGCTGATTAGGTGCGCTCACTTCAGCACTGAGCCAACCAGATTCTGCCACCACCTGCCTGGCCAATCATCATGCTGCTGTCATATTTCAATCCTGTCTTTGCTCCTTCACAGTCAGTGTCCTGGTGTCATGCTGTGTGATCTCAGCATCCCTCCTCCACCCCAGGAACCTCCAATCGTCCCATCAGTGTCCTGGTCCATATTCTCAGAATTCTGGCCCCTCACCTCATCAGTATCTCACTCCATCAAATCAGGGTCCCAGCAAGCTGCTCAGAAGTCTACTCCTCATCGTATCCTGTACAAGTTATCCTGCTAATTTCCAGCTGTATAAAATCTAATTGAGATTTTTCTGGCAGATATTGTGATTTCAATTCGATTCACGATTTTCTTCAAATTAAGCTTCAGTGCAATATTCACTGTTTACAGTCCAGACAACAGAAAGGAAATCAATAGTGATGCACGATATGAAAAATTTCAACCGATACGATAACCGATAATTTCCTGCTTCTCATAGCCGATACGATAACCGATAAGTTCATGTTTTTATATTTAATATAATCTTTTTGCATGTTGAAATCTTGATCCAACCACTGAGCCGTTAAGCTTAGCTGGCTGACTGGACTAACGTCAGATGTCTATGTGTCTGTGGTAAAACTTACGTGTAGTCTGTTCTTGTTTTTTGTTATTCTATCAAGTTATGGACGTGTGTGGCAACGATACCTTCGAGGGCATGGAGGGATACATCTAAGAAGAAGCTTGGGAGGGTTTAATGTGGCTCCAAATGTGCTATTAACTTGCAAAAACCCGAGCTCTCAATGACAGAAAAGGGCTGGCCGTTGAGCGCTATGAACTCCATCACTTTGTCGTTAATGGCTTTAGCCTTTTCACGCTCTTAAAAGGTTTTTACAGTAAGGCGTGATAGATGACATAACCAGTGCGACATGGCTTGTGTTGGGGCTACACAGCCTGCAAACAATTTCCCCAATTTAAGTAATTTATCTAATTTATCTTTTTAACGGATAAAATGTACGTATTGGGCCGATAAAAAAATGATGGCATTTTCCCCCAAATCAGCCGATATCATATCGGTCCAATAAATATCGTGCATCCCTAGAAATCAATGATCAAAAGCATATAACACATTATTCATCATCTAATATTGAAGATAAATGATCTGTTCTCATTATTTAAGGGATGCTCCAACTTCTACTCCTAAACAGAGGCTTTGTGTTGCTGACCTGCTTACCAGCACTTCTGTAAATGCAAATTGCTGCAAATTTGTAAAATGTGTAAAATAGCTGACACAACAGATCCTCAGTCAGTCAGGAGTGCTGCAAAAAATTGCAGCTTTGGCGATCACACGATTGCGTTGCCTGAAATTGCAATTTCAAAATCTTTCAGCCCTAGCTGGGGGTATCCTCTGGGCTGTTACAGCAGGTGAGAAACTACATGTGGTTCGAGCAAAGACCCAAAGCCTGACACCCTTAAGTCGCACCAAAGCTGGAGGAGGAGGGTTTGAGACAGACGCCAACCACCCACAGTGGAGGAGGATTCACGAGGCAATCGAGGGATCAAACCACCTCTTGAAGAGTCTGATGTGCTTTTAGAGGACCGTAACGACCAGTCCCACAATATGGACAGCTGGTTGAGTAAATCAGACTCTTCAAATTGGCAGATCACACGTTAAAGAGAACCTCACAACCTGGTGTTTGGACTGTGTTCGGCAGATCCTGTGAAATAAGCCTCTTGGCACACTGAGCATACGTAGGTTCAAAACTGGAAATGCAACAGCCACATGCTCGTCCATCTTTTAGTCTGATGAATTATATCTACAGGCTTTTTCATTGGACGAGTTTCTGGTTGAGGTTGAAGCAGTTCCAAGAGTAAAGGGAAGGTCATTTATTGTTTGGGGTCTTTAAATCAAACAAGTCTGCTGAAACGCACTTTAATTAATTGTATGCTTTGGCCGAGCCCGCTGTAATTAATTCAACTTTAGTTTAGTACTAATAAACTAATTAGTATTTGCAGTAGTGTGGGCTGAATGTAAAATGCAAAGAGAGCTGCAGTTCGTTCAAGTAGGAGAAACAAAAACAGCCACAGGGCTTACAGACTTTACAGGTCTGCACAGGAACAGGTAAACAAGAAGTCTTACACACTTGAAATCTTTCTTTGGCAGAGCTGAGACAGGGCAGGCTTTAGGGGGACACACAGAGGGTGAGGGAGATGGGCTGAGGTGAGGCTGAGGGCGGAGGGTGACGGAGGAGAGGATGAATGAAGACAGCGGAGCTGAGCTGGAGGTAGAGACAGGATATCGACTGTGTTTGGACGGTGAACCTGAGGAATTGAGGTCAGGGGGCTGGAGATGGAGGCTCAGACAGAGGACTGTTGGTGCTGGTCAGAATCATGGTAGTCAGAGGGATTTAATCGAACAGCTTTATTACAGCCAAAGTGATTCTCATTGAAATGAGACACGCTCATAAACACTTGACAGGGGTGAGACTCTTCTCCTGTAGGTTAATTGTTTCCAGGTCTATCACGTCTAAGTCCATTAACTTTTCTCAGGATTCTGCTCAGGTCCAGACGACTGGTTTCCTCAAAGTTGGTCCTTTAAGTTGAAGACATACTTGTTGTAAACTACATAGACATGGACTTGGATTGTCATGATACTAAAACTTCCAACTCAATATTGATGCCCAGGAAAAAATACAATGCTTAATACCATTTTCAATACTGTTAGAATGACAAATACTTAAAAAGGCATTTTTTTTAATTGTATCTTAGTATGGAATGTTTAACAATAACAAACCATGACTGCATCATTAGAAAAACTAAAATAAATGACATTCCAGTTTTGTTTAGTTTAAGTCCAAAAGATGAGCAACATCAGCCATCAGGGTATCCAAATCCAGAGATTGTTCAGTCATGAGACCTGGATTAGACTTCATTAATCCTTTACAGAATCCACTGTACATTACAAACTTAAACATTATCAAACTTGTGAAGGAGTGGTAATCGTGAATACACCATTATCCTCATAAGGTCCGTGCTGCCAAATTACCTGTCATAAACAGGGCCAGAAACACTGACACAACTTAGGTAAAGGTAGAAAAGCTCACACCAAACTATGAACAGAAACCATGTGGGGGTGGGGGGGTCGCCTGCCGCTGCCGTCATAGGAATAATCATCAAAAGCCATTCACTAATTAAATGAGTACATTACAAAGCAATATTACCAGTGAGATCAAATAAAGTCTGCTCTCATGGGGGCTATGAATGAAATCCAGTTGTTCCAAATTTGGCAAAAAAAAATAAAAAATGTTTTTATCAACATGAAAATCTCAAAAACATTTTTTTCAATCTCATCATGGAACATGTATTCTCAACAGAACCACAGATGCTAGTTAAATAATCAGAAAATGAAAAAAATTAAAATAAAAAAACAAGACATTCACACTGTTTTTACTTAGTTTAATTAAAATCAAAATAAATAACCCAAATATAACACAATTTGACAATATTTTAAGGTTGTCTCAGATATTTTCCTTTTGAACTTAGGACAAATAAACCACAAATCCAAAATTAACAAAAGTAAAAATATGCAAACACTTGTCTGAGGTAGTATCGATACCATGGCAAATTAGTATTGTATCCAGATAAGGCGTATCGATACTTTTCCAAATATCTTTACTTTTGCTACCCAGAACAAATGGGCTTAAACTGACATGTAAATCATGCTAAAGGTAAATAAAACCTGAAAAAGCATGTTGGCTCTTTTAGTTGTCGATTTCAGAATAACAATGTTTCCAACTCTTTAGCTCCATACTAACTGTTAAAAATGTATTTCCAGCTTCTAGTTGTTCGTGAAGATATTCATGTTTGCCCATTTCTTTCTACTATAAGTCCACTTTTTTCAAAGCCAATGGAGGAAGCTGAAAGCCAATAAAATTGCTGTATCTTCAAACACACAGACAAAAGTGAGTGTACGGAGCAGTTTCACTCAGCCTTCCAGCACCCTCTTCGCCCCTCCTCCATTTTGCACTCTGTAGAAGTTGGGAAAATTTAACTTTTCTTGGCAGGACCCATCTGCAGCCACAGTGGGCAACCCTCTCCTGCAGTGTTGGCGGAGTTTCTTGTCATTGTCTCCACATTTTGTTTACCGTCGGCACTGCCACATGAAGGCACACAATGAAAGAAAATTACAGAGAGAGTTTGTGGCAGGAGCTGCAGCCTGGATCACTGAATCTACAATCAGCCTTTTGAGGGCTAAAACTTGTGAGTTCTGCAAACCTTCTGCCTTATATAAATCGTTAGAGGGCTCCTAGCTTGACTTTAAATTTGCATTGCATCACCGCGGAGTACAGGGCCACCCCTCAGATCACAGGGCTGCTGGTTTACCCAAGCGAAGAGACTTTGAAGCTTATCTGAAAGTTTCCAGCGTGGTGTGACAGTGTCCCATAACGAAGCTGGGATCACAGGATGAGCATCCAATCTCCCTGGTTCCTACCATCGCCTCGGGCTAAAGCAACACGGTGCAGCACCTCCTCCTGATCTGCACATCCATAACGGGAGAGTGAGGCAGCCCACGATGTCCTACAAAGACTTCAAATATCTGCAGGCTGCAGAACAGCACGAGAGGGAGGGGAGGTGAGACATTTTATCCTGTTAGTTTGCTCGGCACCTGCTCCTGGATAAGCTGAATTCATTGAGAAACACATACGAGGAAGCCCGGAATAGCAAAGCAGAGCAGGGACTGGAAATGAAAAGATTTTTATCAAGACCAGTGCAATAATCAATACTGCTAATTTATCCAATTCTATATTGATTCCCTTATAGATTCCTGAGGCCTTTCTGAGTGAATAAAGTAGACTTACACAGGTGTACTATGACAATCACTTTTTTTGGGAGAGAATACAAACCCCAATTGAAATAAAGCTGGGACATTGTGTAAATAAAAACAGAACAGAATGATTTTAAAATCCTTTTGGACCTATATTTAATTGAATATACTACAAAGAGGATACATCTAATATTTAAACTGATAAACTTAATTGCTTACTTGCAAATATTCACTTATTTTGAATTTAATGCCTGCAAATTATGACTGAAGGATTTTTCGTTTTCAGATCGAAATCGAGATCGCCCCAGCTCCACTGAAACATTTTCATTTAAGTCGAAAGTCCAGATCTCTATGACATCATTACCTCCCATCTTTAAAATCTTTCTCTTACAAGTCTGACATGCAGCAGGTGGAATTTGTTCCATGATCTCTCTGTTTAAGCAAACTGTTAATATAATCTATTTTTTTTACGACCTAAGATCAACCTATCAGACACTTCAGGCTGAGATTTTTATGTGTGCTGTTGTTCCTGGTTAGGTAAACAGCGGGCTTGTCATTAAGTTTCAGGCTGACAGAAAAAAACAGACACACAAACAGAAAAAAACAACACTGAACCTCCATCTGACCCGTGCTCTGTTTATTTCTCTGTGTGTGCTTTGACAAGGTGTATTATTAAGTTGTCAGAAGTAAAGAGGTCAGAATAACTACCTTCTGACAGCTTAATCTATCTCCCTTCAAAACATGAACTCTCACACGCTCGTACAGTGTGGGGCGGGAAAAATAGCAGAGGGAAAGGTAAGTTCAGGGGATATACAGCCTTGGAGAGAGAGGGTGTCCAATCTGTGTCAGAATGCCTGGAATAAAATGCTTGTCATGGTGTCTGAATAGCAGCTAAATCCCCCTACCTACACATTTACCATGTCAGGTTCTGGGGCTGGGGTCAACAGTTTCTGTGAAGTCAAAATTCAGAGTTGCTGAAGATTTATTTCACAGCTGTTTCCATCCTGTGAAATATTTCCAACCAGCATGAAACCAGAGGTGGAAATGGGAGTGGGATGCAGGGGAATGACAATCCTGTGCCCATCAACAGCAATGCGGATGCAGCCACTTAAAACTTAAAACCAAGTTTCCCTGACAGGGTCTTGGCTGGTCCATGGCAGGTCCATGACGAGGCCTGTCTATGCTGGAAGTTTTAAATGGTATACTTCAGGCCATGTTTGTGTGAATTTGTTGATTTGGCAGTTACTTTCATAACCAAGGAAAAGGTTGAGGCTATGAAATCTTCTGAGGGAAGCACCATCTCAGGGAGACAAGCTGAAAATGCATGACTGAGCATGTTTTCAGAAAGACTTAGATGCTTTGAAGTTGGCTGGAAGTTGGCAGGCAGCTAGCTGGGAGGGGAAAATTGAAGCAGCTGGATCTGTTTTTATTATCCTGTAAAGATCCAGCTGCTTCAATTTTCCCCTCCCTGCCAGCTGCCTGCCAACCTCCAGCCAGTTATAAGCCAACTTCCAGCCACCGGAGCACCGGAGTTTACAATCTATGACTGTCAGCGTTGGCAGGCCCTTTCAAGGACCTGTCAGGGACCAGCCAAGGCCCTGTCAGGGACAGTGGGGAAGTTTTAAGTGGCTTCATCTGTGGCTTACTCTGATTTTGTGCAAATGCAAACACAGTTTGTGCCACCCTAAGACAGAGGGGATGCACAGGATGTCACAGCAAGTGGCAAAATGCTCAGACTAACAAAAGCAATCAGAGGGAGTTAAGTTGTCAAATACAAAACCCAAAACCAGTGAAGTTGGCACGTTGTGTAAATCGTAAATAAAAACAGAATACAATGATTTGTAAATCCCTTTCAACCTATATTCAATTGAATACACAGCAAAGACAAGATACTTAACGTTTGAACTGGTAAACTGTGTTATTTTTTGCAAATATTAGCTCATTTTGAATTTGATGCCTGCAACATGTTTCAAAAAAGCTGGCACAAGTGGCAAAAAAGACTGAGAAAGCTGAGGAATGCTCATCAAACACTTATTTGGAACATCCCACAGGTGAACAGGCCAATTGAGAACAGGTGGGTGCCATGATTGGGTATAAAAGCAGCTTCCCTGAAATGGTCAGTCATTCACAAACAAGGATGGGGCGAGGGTCACCACTTTGTGAACAAATGCGTGAGCAAATTGTCGAACAACATTTCTCAACGAGCTACTGCAAGGAATTTAGGGATTTCATCATCTACGGTCCGTAATATCATCAAAAGGTTCAGAGAATCTGGAGAAATTACTGCACGTAAGCAGCAAGGCCGAAAACCAACATTGGATGCCCGTGACCTTCGATCCCTCAGGCGGTACTGCATCAAAAACCGGCATCACTGTGTAAAGGGTATCACCACATGGGCTCAGGAACACTTCAGAAAACCACTGTCAGTAACTACAGTTCATCGCCAGCATCTGTAAGTGCAAGTTAAAACTCTACTATGCAAAGCGAAAGCCATTTATCAACAACACCCAGAAACGCCGCCGGCTTCGCTGGGCCCGAGCTCATCTAAGATGGACTGATGCAAAGTGGAAAAGTGTTCTGTGGTCTGACGAGTCCACATTTCAAATTGTTTTTGGAAAGTGTGGTCGTCGTGTCCTCAGGACCAAAGAGGAAAAGAACCAGCCGGACTGTTATAGGCGCAAAGTTCAAAAGCCAGCATCTGTGATGGTATGGGGGTGTATTAGTGCCCAAGGCATGGGTAACTTACACATCTGTGAAGGCTCCATTAATGCTGAAAGGTACATACAGGTTTTGGAGCAACATATGTTGCCATCCAAGCAACGTCTTTTTCATGGACGCCCCTGCTTATTTCAGCAAGACAATGCCAAGCCACATTCTGCACGTGTTACAACAGCGTGGCTTCGTAGTAAAAGAGTGCGGGTACTAGACTGGCCTGCCTGTAGTCCAGACCTGTCCCCCATTGAAAATGTGTGGCGCATTATGAAGCGTAAAATACAACAGCGGAGACCTCGGATTGTTGAACAACTTAAGCTGTACATCAAGCAAGAATGGGAAAGAATTCCACCCGAAAATCTTCAAAAATTGGTCTCCTCAGTTCCCAAACGTTTACTGAGTGTTGTTAAAAGGAAAGGCGATGTAACACAGTGGTAAAAATGCCCCTGTGCCAACTTTTTTGCAATGTGTTGCTGCCATTAAATTCTAAGTTGAAGATTATTTGCAAAAGAAAATAAAGTTTCTCAGTTCGAACATTAAATATCTTGTCTTTGCAGTGTATTCAGTTGAATATAAGTTGAAAAGGATTTGCAAATCATTGTATTCTGTTTTTATTTACGATTTACACAACGTGCCAACTTCACTGGTTTTGGGTTTTGTACTTAAATCAAGCAGAAAAGAAACAAGTTTTTCCATCATTATTGTTAATAATCATCACCAAGGACAGTGAAGATCCCCAGGTGATGTTATTTAAGTATTTAGAAATGAATGGAAGATGGATTCAGGTGATATATGAACCCCACTTCTTTCTCTTTCCTTTAGTTTTTAATTTAAATAAAAATTAAGACATTAAATTTAAGCAAATCAATCATAAAATCAAACAGCAATACCTTAGAAGGCAAGGCACTGAAGATATTAGATTGTTTTCATGATTGTTGCCGACTTAAAACCCCTAAAAGTCTGATTACAGCGGCTGGTTTAACAATAAACAATCATATAATAGTTAAATCCACAGATTTAACCACAAAGTGTGGAAATCATTAAATGAATGAGACTTCCATTGGGCCAATTATTGACCGCTTTGGCACATTTTTTCATGAATAAGTGTTTCCAACCAGTTCGAATGTCACATTAAAACCACATGGCACAGGGGATAATGGTTTGGTGGTCGCATGCTCAGAGGAAGCCTGGATAAAGATGTAGCTGCTTCCCAGACAATGCTAGGCTAACAACAAAATGAGCTGTTTGACGTGGAGCAGAGAGGTCAAATGTTTCATAAACATTCATACAGAGGAGCATATTATGCAAAGTTTGACACATTCAGGATACAAAACTCAAAAAGTTTTGTGAGAGTAGAAGTGGAGCTTCCATCACTTGTGGCTGTTGACAGTAGACCATGGCAGACACCAGATAACATGGTATCTATCTACACTATTACACCTTTACAAGCATTGGCAGAGAAACTGTCGGTGATTCGGAAGAGCAGCATTTTAAAAGTTCTCCTGCTTTAGACTAAACAAGATTTTCATTGTAGCTTGTGTTGTCAATCTGTTGATGAGCTGTGCTGAGACCATGTGTGATGTAAGCCTGCTGTATTTTATGGTCTGTTATGCGTTAACACAGAGAGCAACACTATTTAAAGGCAGATTATCACCGTTATTATTTGTAGTATTTTGCTATCAGTTGTAAAAATCCATAAGGACAGTCCTCTCTCTGTGCCTGCATGACAAAACTGCAGAGAAAACATAAAATGACCAAAAGAAAGAACAATGAATTATTTATCATCTGAACCGTATCACAGCAAAAACACTGAATGTCTGAAAGCATTCTTCGTCTTGTTACTTCCTGTTTTTTTCCCCCCTGCCCTCTTCTGATATAAAATACAACAAGAGCAAAGAAGTCCCTGGATGATTCTGAAGTGCAGGTGGCATATAAAGTTCAGGGAGCCTTAAACTCCATAATGTACCTGCATCGCTGTGATCCAGTGATGTATTTTTAGACTCTGCTCTTTCTATGACACTAAAGGAGGGGATCAACCCCCGTTAATGGATTTAATAACCACGTTAAGTCAATGAGAAGATGAAATAAAATTCCTGTAAGTGCTTCTTAATCCACTTAATAACACCTGCAGCCTCTCTCCTCAGGGCTGGAGCATGCAGCCGGGGTTTACGGTGAATAAAATTGGGAATTCTTCACATTAATAAGCAGCTCCTTGTGCCTCTTTTTGATCCCTGATTTATCTCCTGCCATCGGGGGGGATTTTTCAGAGCGATCTTTTTCATTCTGTCTTATAAACAAGTGATTTGGCCGCTCGGGAGAGATGGTTCAGATTCTGAGTTACATAACAGAGAGTGGATGGAGGAGTGTGGATTATTATATTATCCTTCCCTCCAACTATTTCCTGAGTGAGGAGCCCCTGCGAGCCTGTCAGATGGCTGTTTTTGACGTCTCACTTTCACTTTGTGCTCTATTAATAGAACTGAGAGGGGATACCGCACAAATGTGAAATTCTGTAGTCAACTTTGGTTCACCTCTCAACTTTGGAGGGGATTTAGTATTTATTCAAATCTCTCTGTCTAAGTGCAGAAAAGAGCGCTGTGGAGTTCAACCATGCAGCAAGGTTCAGATGGAGAGTATTGGATTTTAGCCAATTTGCCAATATTTCCAAACTCATTATCACTGATATGGTAAATAGACCTGAGCCTATATAGTGCTTCTCTGGTTTCTTTGACGCCTCAAAGCAGCTTTTGCACCACAGGTCACTTCTACACATTCACACCCATTCACTCACTGATGGTTGGAGTTTCTTTGTGTCACACATCAGTATCCACTAACACATTCACACCCTTTCACACCCATTTACACGCCACTGACACAGCAGTGGAAGCAACTTGGAGTTAAGTGTCTTTCCCAAGGACAGATCACCATGTGACAGAGGGAGCTGGGTTCGAACCTGCAACCCTCTGATTACTGACCAAGCATACTGAGTGTCAGGCTTCGCCACCAATGCCCCAGGAGCTTCGTGAACAAGGGGAAAGCAGAAAAACTCCACAGTCTCATAGTTTTTGGTTTGGATCTTTTTGACACTGTTGGCCACTGGGGCAAGGACTTACAATTATGAACTCACACACTATCATGTACACCACACTCATATTTTCCATTTAATCTTTTCTTTTTTTCTTCTTTTTTTGTAATTGTTGTATGGATTTTGTTACTAGTTTGTAATAGCTCCTGAGTAAATTGTTTTGTTTTTGTTTGTTTGTTTGTTTATTCCTTTTTAGCATGTTATATGTACATATAATACTGTGTAACTGTAATATACTTTAGGTGGAGGCTTTAAATAAGTCCTTTGGGCTTTTTGCCTCTCCCTGCACTACATATAATATTTTATCTTTGTCTTTTGTGTCTTTCATAATTGTGCATAAGTAAATAAATATTTTTTTTTGTTCTTCTTTTGGTTCTTTAATTTTAAATCATAAAGGAATAATTCAATTTTTTTTTCAATTGATCAGCAAGCAGTTATTGATAATGAAAAGCTTCACTTCTCATTTCTAATTAATTTCTTTATTTTACCTTGAAGAATTTATGGTACAAAAAAAAGAAAAGAACACATTTATAAATAACCTCTTCAGCAGCTGTTATCCCTATTTTACAATAATGTTTAAATAAACACATTTGAGCTCCAAACAACTGTATTAATCAAGTTTTTTGTCAAAGAGTAAATGTTCGTTTTCTTCAAATTACACTTGAACACATCATAATCTCCATTTAGTTATTCATCCTCTCTTAAGGCTTACTAAGGTTTGATAAATTTGTCTCTGATACTCATCCTGGCAATAATAAGGACAATGGCTTTAGACTTTCAACCAACAGGTCTTTCAACAAAGTTCTGGAGTGCTTTTAACAGCTGTTTTGAGTCAATGCGCCGAATGTTTCCCCTGAAAAAGCCAGGATGTCATGAGCCTGTCTTGGAGTTACCAGATCTCTCAATCCAAGGTCAGGGTGAAAAGGTCAGACATATTTCTTATTTAAATGTACTGTGCTGATGTGCATGGAGTTTATGCCCCTCCAACAAAACCTGATGAATGTTTTACACCATAATTTAATAAAATGATGCTATGTCGCAGGACCCACTAGGCTTGACAGCAGCACTGAAATGCTCAAACTTACTCCTACCAATAATGAGAAGAACGAGGTTCCCTCACATTGGGAGTGTGGGTGCATATTGCTGCCCCTCTTCTCAAAGCAAAGTAGTAGTGCGGCATCTTGGCCTAACGTAAGTGTGTCACAGTGGGGGTTTCCTCAACTCTGTGCACTGACTCACAGGCTCAATTGCAGCAGAGCACATACATAGAGATAAGGGCAACAAGGGCAAGGGCAAAAAACTGCAGTTGAAGTGTGCATATAAAGCACTGATGTCTACCAAAAGGTTGAGAATTTTTGCAAACCTATGTGGAACGGTAAAAAAATATGTACAATCAGCAGTATGGCTTGGCAGTATATAAAATTTTGAGGGTAAATGGATTTATATTCTAAAATGAGATATAAGATGAGATAATATTGCTTAAATTGATATGAATTATTTTCTAGTTTGTGTCTGGCTTTGTCTGGTAGTTAAGGCTACCAAAAAAAAGGCTGAGACATTTAGCTTCTGGTTGCTCCTTTAGTGGCATGTAAATGGGTATGAAAAGGCAAGGATTTGTTAACAAATGCAGATTTTTTTTTTTTTTTTAGTTTATCTTTCCATAGATAAGGACAATTTTAAATGATCAACTAACGAAGAGAGAAGAAAGAAGTATTGACTTTATATTAAAAAATTGCAGGAAATCTTTGTACAGTTTAAATATTGATTCCCATCCTAATATTGTGAGTACATTGTGATATAGCGGCTGCAGAAGATGAACCAACACATAAACCAGAACTGCATTTCCTCTTCCATGTTAGTGGTTGAAAAAGCAAAAACAAAATCCACTGTAATCAATCTCAGCTGTTGTACATCCCACCCCCTATAACTGCCGTATAATTATCTGCTGCTAATTTCATCAGCTAAAACTCCCACATAGCATGGTCAGTTTTAGTTGCCATGGTTTACCTTATAAAAAGAAACATAAAAGACAATTGCAGGACTGATAAAGAAATCAAACTGCAGCCAGTCTTTCAGCAGAGGATTGCAGATCCAGACAGACAACACTGCAGATGTGTGGACGCCCACGGTGCCCCAGCTATGGTATAGATCCACCACAGATGTAGGAACCAGGCTCAACAGAAGCTCTAAACCCTGAAGGGAGAGAATCCAGCCTGTCTGCAGAAGCGCTGTCCAAGGTCCTGACCCTGCACTTATTCTGCAGTAAAGAGCTGTCCGAGGTACCAGCTCCTGTCCCTGCCCACAGCTGCTGGGACCCTCCAGCCAAAGTGACAAGCCACATATTGATTTAATCTGTCTGGCAGGTTAAATTTGCTCTGAGCCTGTTTAGCTCTGGCTGCTGAGTCTTTAAAATGCTGCTTTTGTTTACTCCCTTGTCTCTTAAACACCTCAGAGAAAGGATGAAAAGTTCTGGAAAGTTCTACAAAGGGTTTTCAGTCTTTGTTCCTACTTTCAGAGGGTTTGATATTGTGTTTAGTAAAAGATGATTTTAGACACAGAGAAAATCTGGTTCAGAGGTACTTCAGCAACGAGGAGTATCCTTTTCTTTCAGCAGAACATTCAGAGGTCACTGGTAGCCCCCAGGTTAAGTCTAACTCAATCCCCACTCTCTCTCCTCTGTTTCTGACTCTGTCAACTATCCAATCCATCAAATAAGGTCATAAGAGCCTGAAATAAATCATACTTAAAGAGGTCATTTATGTTTTGTTATCTCGATATACACCATGAGGGCTGGATTTTAAAATAAATTGAATATTATAAACATTTTGATCTAATTAACATTTTATATGTTCAGTGTTATTAGTTTTCCTGAACTGTATTTTGTCTTTAACCCTTTAACTCCCAGCTCAACTGTTTGGCAGTGGTCAATAAATATTACCATCATTATTATTTTAAATACTTTACTTAACCATTTACTGAAATGATTATATATATGTATATATATATATATATATATATATATATATATATATATATATATATATATATATATATATATATATATATATATATATATATATATATATATATATATATATATAAAAATATATATATATATATTTATTCATAATCTGTGATTCATCAAAAACAATTTTTGTTTGTCAAACTCAGTATCATCTATTTTAAGTTATTTTCAAGTGCTATTTTAGTTACAAACATTTCTGCCTTTTCTAATTGATTTTGTCCCAAATATTTGTGCATTTTAATGTCATCACGTAATCAAGTGCTAGCTTTTTTAAATCTTTAGAAAGCACACCAAGAAAATATCTGGTTTTTGGTTTGTTCATAGTTTTCTATGTTCCCTGAAATGTTAACAGAATCAAACAATGATTTTATTTGTTCTGTTTTTTAAAACATTAAATATCCCTGAATTTATGGTTGACCTCTGCAAAACAGTTGAACTGGTGGTTAAAGGGTTAAATATGAGATCAGTCCCTAGCTCCTGTACTGTTTGTCACTTTGAGTAGCTGCTGCCACAACAGAGAGGGGGAGAGGGGGAGATCTTAGTTTTGTTCACAGAGATGCTTTACCACATTGAGGAGACATGTTTAACACTAAAGTGCATATTCAACTAAAAAGCATGATAGTCATATGCTTTTTGAAACTGCCACCTCTGCCCTGCATCAGGACTGCACTCTTGCTTTTAACTCGTCACCATCCCAGCATCCACCTTTGGGCTCCAGATGGAGGTTTGAGGAACGGTCTCATTGGTTTAAGGAAAACTGAAAAATCAATGTTAACTCTGCTCTTATGTGAAGCAACTGAGCCTTTCTCTTACTCTCCACATGTGGGGCAGGGTAAAAAGTAAAGTCTGTATCACATCTTTGTTTGTCACTCTGTATAAAAAGCCTGTGTTATCCTAAAATAATCTGAGAGAACCGACTGAACCAAGCACTGGTTTGCCATCTTGTCCCTTCTCCCCCTTTGGTCAAAGATTTAGGCTAGGCCTAACAGAGTGTTTTTTCACTCATCACTCAAATCCTGCATGTAAAATAAATCTGCACGGAGTGACGGGAAGACAACACACTCAAACTATGATCTACTGCTGCAGCGAATGTTTAAAACAGATACAAGCCTGAGTTTTATGATAAATAAACACAATGTCGGTCAGCATGGTTCTTTGGCTTCTCACAAAGTCTTTGGCAGCTCCAGACCCCTCAGCCTGGTATCAGGTTATCCCTGTCTCAACAGCTCTGTGATAGTGCAGTTTCAGCCAGAGACCTTTGTTCGGACTGAAGGAGCATCAAACTGAATTCCTACATATCAGAAGTATATTTTGGTCACAGCGGGATGAGCTCCGCCAGGCTGTGGATCCAGAGACAACACTTGTTTGTCAGATAAATTAGTTGTTTGTGTTATAAATAGAACTGCAGACATGAAAAACACAGACATTACAGCTTTTAAAATGTGTTTTCCTTTGTCTACCTTTCTGGTCTATTGTTTTGTACGTCACAAAGCAACCAAGGTCTAACAGTCTACAATTCCCCCTCCTATCAGCTCCTTTGTTCACCACTCAGAGAGGACAGAAACAAATTTATTGACTTTCCCATCACTGGATCATGCATGGTAAAGAGAAACCAGACCAATTCTGACACTTTTATCGCATTAATCTCAAACATGTCGTCCAACTAACTAAAAACAGCCAAGAAAGCTGAGGAGTAACAGCGAAAATGTTTGTTAAATCGTGGACTCACCTGTCAATGATGCCACACATATCGATCTGCAAGTGGCTGTAGCTTCCCAGCAGTCTTTGCTGCACCATAATCAGGTCGACAGGTTGTTTGTCTAGAGCCAGGAGACGCATGCAGCCCTGAAAGACCGTGAAGGGGTTCACGCACTCCTGAAGGCTCTCCTGAGGTGGACAACCTGAGAGGAAACACAGAAACATCTATGAAGGATTTGCAGGTGTTATTTTGAAATTTTCTTTAAATAAGTTAGGTTATAGTAAATTAAAAGATTCAAATAACCCCACCCAAACTATAATTCATGCTCATTACATCTTCTTGGCTGTGATGGACTCATGTGATATGATGGTTTGGATTCTGACCGACATAAACAAACACCTGAGATCTGCTTCTAATTATAATCTGAAATCAAACTTCTAACTTTTAACTCAATGACAATCTTATAAAAAGTTTTAAAAACTGAATGAAACTCATCATATATTGTGTCAAAACAATTCAACCTTTTTCACAGACTGTTTATCTTCATTTAGATTAATACCTGGATGGATGGATGAATAAACATATGGGAAGATGGAAAAGATAAATGCTGGCTGATGGATGAGTGAATGATGTATATATATGGAGGGATGTTGGATGAATGAATGATGAATGCATGGATGGCTAGAGAAATGGATACATGGACAATGAAAAAAAATGGTTGGGGGGGCAGATGGATGGATGGATGAATGGATGTTTAGATTAATGGCCAATTGAGTAGATAGATAAATTAATAGATGGATGGATGATGATTGATGACACACAGACACCAATTGGTTGGATGCATGGGACTATTGTGGATGGTCAGTGGATGGATGGGTGAATGTTGCATGGATGATTGGATTGGTTGTTGGTGGATGGTTGCAGGGATGGATGACAAAGAGATTACAGTTGTCAAATAAAAGCAGAAGTGTGCTTGAATCAGTGTAAAGAGATTTTCTCATGGTCAGAAATATTCTTACGTTGGCTGTAAAACTAGTTTGAGATTTTCATATAAAGACATTAAACCGTTGCTACAGACAGGCTGACGGGGTCAATATCATGTCTAACTTTATATTTCAATGATAAAATCTAATTTATTCAATCCAGACTAAACTTTACACCTGTGATCAACCTCTTTAAATCTGAATTAATTGCTGTCAAGCATGATAATAATGTGTTTTTAAACTTTAACGTGTGAGATCCTGTCGAGAAAACACTGAATATTTCACCACTCTGATGACAAGGGAGATGTTCTTTAATCAAATCATTTCTGCATGACACAGAAGAAAAGGCCAAAAGAAAATGTGACTGCACTTATAACAGAGAAGTTATGACACAAAATATTGAGACGGATCAACTACTCTTAGATTTACATTTTTAAGAGGACAATATTCAACCAAGCTTTTACTCTCTCTTTTATTGTAATAAAAAGTCTTATTTGTACAGTTTCTCCTAATACAAAATAAAACTTAAAGTGTGATGCAGAAAAATGAATAAAGAAAGAAAAAGACATGAAGAATGAACATTTCAGAGAAATACTTAAGTTTAAAGAAACATTTAAACATCGTAAAACAACAAAATAAAAATTAAACGTTTCCATTGTTAGTTTACTTTTATACTCTGACCTGTTTTTTGCTGCTCTTGCACTTATTCACATTTGTCCTTGTCAAAATGATGTTAAAAATATTTACACTAGTTCTTAATATTACTATTGTGTAGCAATAAACCCTCTTGGTTGCAAGACATGCTCACTTCAACCTATCATTACAGTACAGTATTGTGTGTGTGTGTTTATATACATATATATATATGGCTATTTCCAATAAAGTATATCCATCCATCCATCTATATATCTATATATCTCTATATCTATCTTTCATTTTCTTCTTCTTTTGTGATGTTGTCAGCCTCCAGGTCAGTGAAGTTTCCTTGGTTTACTTTCCATGATCTCAATCTGGGCTTAACAATGAAAACTATGCTATTTAAACGATGATTGTTTGCAGCCGTCGCATTTATCAACACATGGCCGTGCATATACTGGACTTTGCCAAATATGCATGCTTCATGACTACCACAAAGGAGGTGGTATAAGATGATCTCTGCACCAAGTTCCTCACACAGATCTACATCTGGCTTCAGCTGATGCTGCAGCAGAGACATATGCAACTTAAAAGCATCAATGCTGACAGCCATAACAGTTTCTAAAGCTTTGGTAGTTTCTGTTGCTGTTTATTTAAAAAAATAACCGAGATTGTACTGTTTAATAACACATGTCAAAAAAGAATGGGAGTATTGAGTATATTGACATCCTGGGAGTCAGTATATTGGCAGCCTCAGGTAGCTGTCATGTTTAACCAGCCTCAGAAAGAGCACGACTATGAGCCATTTACTCAATCCATCAGTAATCCATGCCTGAATCGTACCCAGGATGGTGACAATTGAGGCCCCAAACAGCCCTCCTGCTCCAGCTTCAGCGCAGCCTTAATTACAGTCATCCTGTCAGGCACACGGTTCAACACCTCCCAGCAGCAGCAGAGGGGGAAAGATGAGTCACTATTCATGTCACAGTGAATTTTAGGAGTTCAAAAGAAGATTCTGCCGCAGCGTTTTTCTGTTTGGAAGTGACAATGAAGCACAAAAGAAGTTTTTAAAACACTCTGTTAGAGAAAAAGAGTTTCATCTGCAGCTTTCTTTCCTCTTTGATGGCTTAAAATAACTCGAAATCACATCTGGAGTCAAATTTGAAGTATTTATATGCTTTTATAGGCATGTTTTTAAGTAGTGATGCTGAGGATTAAATAGTTAAGCTGTGATGTTTATTCTACGAACACACAGTCGTGTCTGCCTTTGTCTAACTGTGGATGGTGATCATTTAAGCACTGCGGAGTGAAGGGAGTGAAAATGAAGGACAGGAGACCTTGAGAAGGTGATTGCAGGGGGAGGAATGTATTGAATAAGGAAGAGCAGAAAGGAAAGCGGGTGAGAGGAAGGAATAAAAGAGGAGAAAGAACACTTGAAGTAAAGAGAAGGAGGAAGGGGGGAGACTGAGCAGCTTTACGACTTCATCCCTCAGTGGGTGGCACTAAAACCTCCAAAGGAGTTGTGCAGATGATAATTATTACCCGAGTACCTCCATGAATTTTAATCAGTCCTAAATATGCGTGTCAGCAAAATACTTGAGGTGCAAAATAAAATGTTTGCCAAGAGGAGGCTTTAAGGTGAAGACGCAGAGTGTTTGGCAGCTGTCCTCGGCTGGAGCTTTGGTTTATTCTTAACACTAACAGAAGGAAAACAAACAGAGCAAGCCTGAAGAACGCATTTATGGAGACATGATCGTATTCACATGTCAGTGTCAGCGGACTGTGGCTTTAATAGTTAATAACATATAGATATGAACATTTCTGACAACACTTATTGCCATATATTGGTCGAACATGTTGGCATTGAGACTGTGGAGTTTTCGGAACTTTAAATAATTGGGGTTGAGCATTGACTAGGGATGTCTGTGTAGATTCTCATTCATCCAGGTCATGGTCATTCTGAAGATTCAAAAGCAAGGCAACACAGTCTACACAGTCCAGTTGCCTTGCTTTTGAATCTTCAGATTGACTAGGGATGCACAATATTGGATTTTTGCCGATATCCGATATGCCAATATTTTTTAATTCATTATTGCTGATACCAGTATTTCTGGTCAAGAGTAAAGCTCTGTACTTAACAAAAATGGACTTGTTTCTTTCAGTGTTACAGTATATTTTTGCGAGGAACAGCTGTAAGACAAGAAAAACAGCATTTAACTCTTGCAAAAATGAAACCCTTGAAACATTTTTAAATGCACCCATGCAGTGATGAGAAGGTGCATCAATATTGTACATTTGCGTAATTTGCTGATATTCCAGCTGTTATATGGCCAATATGTGTGGATGATATATCAGTTGTAAATATCTGCAAAAATTTCAATATTGGCTGATATCGATACCGATAACAAACCGATAACATCATACATCCCTAGCATTGATGTCACAATATGTGCCCCAGGCTGTGGCCCGCTGAGTGGCAACATCTGGAATCTGAAATATAGTGTGATGAAAGAGTGGAAAGCATAGAAAGCTTTAATTCACCTAAAGTGCTGTGTTTTTACTCAGTTTGAGTAATCATCACTCATTTTTGTAATGTTTATTACAGGAAATGTAGATTCTGAGCTGATTGTGTTTAGAGAATGACTAAATAAAAGCTTTGGAGCCACAGAGTTACATTCAAAATGCAGCATTAACTAGGCTGACTCACAGCGTGAAGCTCTGTAATGACTCAAATCCCAAATTTCCACATAATTTATCTGCACATTGGTCCGTACCCGTTGCATCCTCTGAAGTAAATCGTCCCCCGTCTCTTCAATCATTCTGTTTCCACAGCCTGCGCCTCGCTCTGTCTGTGGAGCAGGCCGAAAGCGCACTTCTGCGCTGGATCACTAGAAATACCCAGCAAGTCTGTTTTGAGTGGGAGCAGCTTCCACGTCATTTAAGATTGTGGTCTTTTTTTTTATATTGCATTTGCTGAAATTTATTGTTTTGAATTCCCTTTAAGAAAAAGCTTGTGGACAGAAAAGCTGGAGTTCATCTTCATCATTACCTGAATGTGTGTGTGATCACTGATATACCAGTGGCTGTAACATCACAGTTTCCTCTTCGTTATAAATCTGATGTCACAGCCCTAACAGCTCAATAACATCAGCTGAGAATCAATCATAATTACTAAAAACTTCTTTTAAGTTCCATGTACTCACACCGACTGTGACTTCAGATCAAGTAAGATCATTTAAGATCAAGCTCTATAAAAAGAGGGTGCATATGGAAACGCTCGAGCACAAAATGGATATCAGTGAAGTAGACTTTACAAGTAAAGCGAAAAGTGTGACTAGTACTACTTGTAGATCAAAAAACTTTCACTAGTACTACCAGTAGACTAGTTTGGGTCTACTAGCTCAACTAGTAGATCAAAAAATGTTCACTAGTACTACCAGTAAGTCTTATTTGCTAATAAAAGGGGCGGGAAGAAGCAAATTCAGGCTTCCCATTGGCTTTTGAAAATATGGCACCAATCTATATCACTCCTACTTCATTTGCATTAAGTCTACTAGTACTACTAGTAATTTTTTTGCTTTACAAGTACTACTAGCAGACTAAAAACAGTCTACTAAAACCACTAGTGAGTTATTTTGAGTTTACTAGCACACTTGTGCAAGAGCAGACCTTACCAGTAAAGCAAAATGCCAACTAGGAGACAAGTTTGTGTTACTAGCAGTACAAGTTAAGCTTTGAGTTTTAACTAGTAACATTTTTTCATGTGTACTAGTACTACTATTAACACAAGATTGTCTACTAGCAGACGATTTTGCTTCACTAGTAAAGTCGACTCTCACACAAGTTGACCAAAAATAAGTACATGTACTCCAAATTTGATTACTAGTAGAGCTGAACTATGGTTGATATCACTGAGATGAGTTTTATGCCCAAACAGCTTCCATAGGCGCTCTCTTTAGCTGCACACGGCCTTCAGGAGAGGCAGTAAGTGTTTTGTTTTTAGTTTGGCAGTCAGGACATCAGTTTTGGTGTCAGCTAAAATGAGTTTGGAAACATTAACCAACACATAATTGATTCATCACACTATCTTCTTACCACCGAAGAAGAGCTGACTGTCCTCGTTTAGGGGGAGTGGGATGTTGGTGTGGGCCGTGGCTCCCTCGTCTCTGTCCACTGTGATGCTCAGCTCATCGTGTCTGGAGTTCAGCTCCACCGAGTGCCACTGACCGTCGTTCAGCCCTGAGCCTGTGAGACAGAAACACATTATCATTCATGTGTAACTCAAATTTTATTCAGAACAGAAGAGATGTCTGTCTTCATTTTCACTGCTGATTCTCTGTTTTTTGATTTCTTGTTAACCTTGAGGAAGATGTCTTCGCTGCCTTCTAAAATAAAACTTTAATCACTGAAGTGAGGAAGTGCTTTAAAAATTAATGTTCCCACAGTATCGTTTTAATCCGATGAAAACATTATAACTCAGGTTCAGTTTACGATCTTTACGGAGCCTCAAACACACCTTATGCTCTTCTTCTGCATGACAATGACTGCAGGACCACGCCATCATTAGACTGAGGTCGCCCTCACGCCTAAAGTTCAGCAGGCTCGGCTTGGATTTGGGGAGAAGTTGTAAGACCAATTTATATTCCTCTTGGTTTGGTTTTTCTTCCACAATGAGCTTTATCAGGTGGACCAAGGCCTGTCAAGACTGTAATGCAGCCACCTGCCACTAGTTGGGGCTGTAGCTGTGGCCTTTGTTCCTGCTATCCAACCTTCTGTTGCACTACAGCAGAATTATTTTGAGTGATGAAATAAAAATGAAGTTGTATTTCAGGCTGCTCAGATGAAACTGTCTGAATTACTGAAGTGATTTGTATTCTGCATGGACTTGTAGATTTCAGCATTTTAAGATAACCTGAGGTGGTGGTTCTAGTAGTGCTAATGTTAGCCATCTTCTGCTTGATGTTGTCAGCGAATGCTTTGTTAGCTTGCTAACTGCAAACAAATTTGGCCAAATTTACACCACAATGCCCTGCTGTTTGGTTCACTTGTCTGGTCTGGTTTGGATAGCTTACACACCCACTGCGAACTGAACTTGGAAGCAAACTGAGATCCCTGTTTGATTTTAGTTCAGGTCTTTGGTTTGCACCAGAGGTTGTATGAGCTTTCACTTGGGATGGAAATTGATAAGATTTTATTGATACCAACGCCAAAATGATTCTGCTTATTGTTCCCTGTTGTTTTTCTGTGTGGAAAAAGTTGTCCTATATATATTTTCAGTAGCAACAATGTCAAATCCATCCATTATCTGAACCAGTTATACCTTTCAGGGTCACAGGGGGCTGGAGCCTATAACAGGTGGCATTGGGCAAGAGGCTAGGTACACCCTGAACTGGAAACCAGCCAATCACAGGGCCACATAGAGAGACAGACAACCATTCACGCTCACACTCATACTTAAGGGAGATTTGGAGTCACCAATTAACCTAACTAGCATGTTTTTGGTCTGTGGGAGGAAGCTAGAAGAAAGGCCTTGACCGCCACAGGGATCAAACCAGCAACCTTCTTGCTGTGAGCCATGTGCACCACCATGCCGCATGTCAAACACATGAAACTCCTAATATTCAACGCTGTGCTGCATGGATAAATGCTTCTGCGAGTTGCTGGTGCTTTCATGAAATGAAAATTGTGCACTAAGCATCTTTTTGTCATAAGTTAAGACACATTTTTGCCACTTCTGCCCCCATCTGCCATGATTTTTATCTTTGTTGTTATTATTTCTTCAAATTGCTGCTATTGACGGCGTTACTTCCTCGATTTGCAAGGCATACAGAGCTAAGTAAAAGGAGTTGGGAAGGGAACTGATTAGCAAATACGAGCTGTGTCAGCTCCGTCTTCACAGCCTTTTTGATGTCGTCCACGTCTTTAAAACGGGTCCCCTTGATGACCCCCTTGAGCTTGGGGAAGAGGAAAAAAATCCCACGGAGCCAGGTCAGGTGAGTTGGGAAGTTGCTCCAGCACGGCGATGTTCTTCTCGGCCAGGAACTGTCGCACGCTCAGGGCATTGTGAGCAGGCGAGTTGTCATGGTGAAGCAGCCACGACTTGTCCTGCCACAACTCTCGCCTCTTCTCGCGCACTGAACGAAGCAAACGCTGCAGTAGCTCTTTGTAGGCATGCTGGGATTACTTTGAAGGGGACAACTCTTAGTTTGAAGTTTGGGTTTGAAGTAAATCTTTTGTGACACCAGCCCTGGAACTTTTCTGACACACCTTGTAGACTAATGATAACAATTCCTTGAGGGAGTTGTTATTGATTCTCAGCTGGAAATGGTTTTTGATACCCATCCCTATGATTTCACACCATAAGAACCAGACTGAACTGTACCAAACCAAACGAGCTTATCTTGCAAAAAAAGACAGTTTGTGCACACTAAAGAGTCTAAAAAACTCAAAATTGTGACTTGATGATTCACACATTTTTGGGCTCCTGCATCAGATTCACTTTTTAGTATCAGAGCCTCCAGATCTGCAACAACATTTTTTTAAGACTGTTTTTTGGGCATTTTGTGCCTTAATTGATAGGAGAGAGAGACAGTGGATAGGCTTGTGAAAGGGGGCGAGAGAGTAGGGGGAGGACACACTACAAACTGGCCACAGGCTGGACCTGAACCTGGGCATGTATATGGGTCGTGCCTGGTTGCTTACCACTCCGCTAAACCAGCATCTGCAATGACATTTGTCCCTGTACAACAAGACCAGCATAATTCCCAAAACAAATGTAGGACTAACCTGCACTGAGCTCCAGCTGCGCCCTGCCTGCTCTGCTGACCTGTAGGCGGAGTCTGGCCTCGCTCAGGTACATCCACACCATGCCCTCCTGCTGCGGGAGCACGAAGGTCAACAGGAGCCCCGCCTTGTTCCAGGTCCTGAACTGCAGCGTCACGGAAACAACCCCCTGCGCCCACGACCTCAGCCCCGGCAGCTGCAGGAAGCTCTGGGAGTTGGAGAACGTCACGGAAACCGAGACGGGCTCGGCGCAAGTAAAGGTCACATTGCCCTGAGACGGAGAGATGGAGAGAAACGATTATGAAAGAGATAATAAAAGATGAATATTCATGGAGTGCAGAGGCTGACTCAGTTTGACTCCATGTCACAGAGGTCCCATCAGCAGCACTCAGAAAAAGGACATCTACCATATTACCATACTGATAAACGCTGAGCGGCTGGAATGAGCCGGAGAGCCTGAATCATTGAGGTCAAACGGCATTAACACCCATTATTCATTATTTGTATCACATCTGCTTATCCCAGCATGGAGGCGGGGCAAAGACTGATACAGTGGATTTACTGAGATCAGATACAGGATCCTTTTCAGGACTCAAAGTTTTAAGCCTGATTAAAATTTCTGTACCGCATCACAAAATCCAAATAACCTTTGGAGGGAAATAAGGTACTTAGCATAATGTGTATATGTGACACTGTTAGCATTTTTGTAATGTATTCAGGGTTATCTGCTACACAGCACAACATGAGCCACAGATGGTTCACTCACATCATCATGCAGAAATACAAACTACAAACTTTTCTGTGATGTTATCAGGCATTACAAAGTGCCTCTTCCTCCCTTTCCCTTTTTCCACTTTAGCTCATATCCATATTCCTCTTTTTCAAAGTCCGCAGCACTGATGTTCAGGACCTTCTTGTATTTTTCTGCTTTGGGCTGTGTGACTCCAAAATGTGCGAGTGATGACACCCATGATGATAATGAAAGGGATTATGATGATGCTAGAGGCAGTAATGATGATGATGACTGACATAAAACTAAAAATGATAATGAAAATGATGATAATGACAATAATAATCATGAGAGTGACCATTAGCATAATAATGACTTTGAAGAGAGGGGCTCAGAAAGTTTGGAAAGTGCTCGAAATATTGAGATTGCTCTTTCTGGGGAAATATGATTGTGGTGCGAGTCAAAGCTCAAAAGAAATCTGTTATTCTGCAGCTCAACTCCAAGACCTGATCCGAATCTGATCACCTTTAAGTCAAAAAACTCTTTTCATTGGGCTGCCTTCCTTTGACAGAAATAACCTTTTACAGATTTTAAACTGTGAATACAAAATCGATAAACTAAGTCATTTTTATGCCTCCTTGCAGCCACAGCCTGGCCAGTTTCACACTGGATGCATCTTATCAAGTTGGCAGCACAGTGCTGCAGCAGGTTAACTTTGCAAAACAGCTGGATCCACCTGAGTCAATATCTGTAATCAGGCAGATCTGTCTTGCAAAGCTCCAATCTACAACGACTGTGAGTGGCCCAAAGCAGCATGAGGTGGGAGCTACTAGTGAGATGACAGCAGGAAGTGACTCCATGTGCAGAGATTAGCATAGATGCTAACAGCTTAAGTAGCAGTTTTATCAGATGTGGATCACATTTCACTAATACATAAAAAACAAATATTAGCACTACAAAGTTCTCAATAGCAAGGATACTTTCGCTCCACTTCTGACGTGTTTTGATGACAGTTTGTTGAAAGTGGTTCCTGCTCTGTAGTGCAGTAGCGCCCGCCTGCTACATCATCTGATTGGCCTGTCATGAACGTAATTAGTAGAATGATCGTCCAATCACCTGCTCGATATGCTTTGTGCTCTTTCCCAGATAAACTAGTGAAACATACTGAACAACATACTGGACATAGCTTTCACTTTGGCTTTTGGAGCCGCTCGCATATTGACACTTTCCCAGGAGGAGGATAGATGGCGCGTTCCAAGTTCGCAGCTAAAAGAAAAGTGGACAGTGAAAACCAGTATGTCAAAGAAGAATGGACTGAAAAATCTGTATTCATTCTCCCTCCAATCAGCACAAGACCCATATGCTTAACATGCCAGGAGACTATGGCTGTGATAAGGATTTCCAATTTGAAATGGCATCATGAGACGAAGCATAGGAATTTTGAAGAGACCTTTACTCAAATTCAGAGCTAAGAACAACAGAAATTAACGCACTGAAATCGTCATAACAAGCTGCAAAGCAGGATTTTTGTCACATCTATGACACAACAACAAAAGCAACAGAGTGCTCACTTAGAGTGCCGTGGATTTTGGGTAAGCACAAGAAGCCATTCTCAGATGCTGAAATGATAAAACTGAAGTGATGGGCACGATGTTTGAAGGCAAACAAAAAGAGGAATCTATGGACGTGTTGATTCTTGTTCAACTGAAAGGGACATTTGGTTTGATTTTAGCATGTATGTTAGTTGTGGAATTCCTGGGGTGCTTGATTCACCTTAGGACAGAAATACATTTTTTCTTCCCCGTGTTTTTTGTGTAAACGTTTGAAAGGAAAGCTGTTCTAGCCCCCTCCTGATATATTTGTTTTGGATTCATGACAGGGTTCATGTTTTGTTTTATTCAGCTGTTTTATATTAATTTATGTCACAATGGAAATGACATTTGTTTTGAGTGAAAAGGAGATTTTGCTTGAATATTACAGTATCATCGCATGTGGCCTGACCGACCTCAATAAATGGACCTTTGAGTCATTGAAAAAAAATCTTTGTGGCACATTAAAATCAGTATTTGAGTACCCATGATCTAGTGTGTCAGGTAAGCAGCAGGTGCCTCACAGCTGGTTCGACTCCTTATGTCAACCACAGTCTTTGTTTTCTGTGCCTGAGAGGGTTTTCTTCAGGCATTCCAGTTCCCTAACCTCATACCTAAGAGCAATTATCCTAACAAGTGTGTTTTTGGTCTGTACGGGGAAAGAGGGGTGTCCGGAGAGACCTCACACAGGCACAGGGAGAACATGCAAACTTCACACAGGAAGGCCCTGGTTGATTCGGGCTGTGCAAACGTGCTGCGCTTCTACTGAATCATCTACATTAAAAAAACTACCTCCTGCATTTACACAAATGTCCACTCAGATTTAAGACTAATTAGATTTTGGGGGTCGAGGATTAACTTTCAAGGACATATGGCCTCATGTTCATAACTTGCTCATGAGTGAAACAAACTCTTTGAAGGTGTTTCGTCTAACTTCGTCTAACCCACAGATGTCCACTCCATCTCCTAGATAAACACGTTACATTTTTGGAGGTCACTGGTTAAATGTGAAGGTCAATTAACTCCGTCCTCATCCCTTGCATGTGAATAAACGATCTCAAGAAGGTGATTTACTCAAATACTGTACAAATAAACATGAACTGATTACAGTTTGAGCCTCCCAGATGTCCAATGACTCAAGTATAAACCTACTAAGGCACAAGGTCAAGGACACCTTGACCCTATAACCTCGTTAAACAAAATCCACCCAGACCATCGATGGAAGAAGCTTTTTATCAGTCCAACTCCAACTGTTCATTAACCGAGTACCTCACACATACATTTAACTGTCTGGATCTACAAACAGTTTACTTCACCATCTGTTCTTGATATTTATGTTTAATCATAAATGTAATTAATTACGTAAATATGTTTAGATATGCTGCACCTCCTCATTTTAATTGGATTTCTGTGT